>VZTI01002070.1:5647199-5686460 GCA_013397865.1 Struthidea cinerea | reverse complement strand
AAAAAAAAAAAAGAAAAGGCAAGCAGAAAATGAACTGTGCCAAAAATGCCTGTTTTATGCGAATAAAGGATTTTGACTGTTCCATGTTCAAATGAGCCCTTCGTCTTTTAATTGATGTAGAGATTTGGATTACAACTGCTTGATGAGTTTTGACTGAGTCTGTATCATGCTTTTCCTGGAGGTGTGTGGGAAAGGAACATTAGCTGGAATGTTGTAGTAAGGTGCTAGAGAAATGGAGCCCTAGGACCCTTCCATAATGCCTGGCCACTGTGATTAACCCATTCTGTCTTCCAACGGGCAGATGGCACATGGGAAGTTAACTTTCCAAAGACAGCTGGAAGTTGCAGGATCAGCCTGATGCTTCCCAAACGTTTGAGCAGTTTCTGCTTGAAAATTGCTGTTCAAACACAGAAATATGCAGTATATGCTGCAGCTTCTTTTTTCCCAATCCAGGTTTAAAGAGACCTTTTGAGGATTATGAATGCAACCCTGTAAGTTAGTCTGTTTCACAGTATTTATTTTGAGCTTCAGATCCTGATCTCCCTTCTATGTTTAATTTGATTAATGGTTAATAGGGCCATCCAGAGTTGTCCACAGAGGTTTATGGCTTTAATTAAATGCAGAGAGACAGCCAGCTCCAGCTAACCTCTGCCTCTTTTAGCTGCAAAAGGAGGAAGAGAACAGAGCTTTAGCCCTGCTTTCCACACAGCCTCCCATTCTCTTGCATCCTTTGGGCAGCCAGTGGCCGCTGGTGTGGCTTAGAGCAGATGCCCTCACTCAAAGGTGCCAAAGAGCTCTTCTGGCAGCTGCCAGGCAGCTGTCTGCCACCACAGGCTCGGCATTTCCTGTGACTGCTCTTCCTCAGCAGGGGTTTTCCTCCAGCCAGGAGAGATCTCCTGTTTGGGATTTGGACAGTTTCGTTGACCTCACCTGTCACACTGGAGATGGTGTCCAAAGTATGTGTCAGCATCCCTGCCTCGTGGCTTTCCTAGCTTTGAAGGTGTGCTCCAGCTGTGTCCCTGCCATAGCCAGGTGCAGTGTAAGGCGATGTGGCCCTGTACCTCAGTGGTACCCGATACAGCCTCCAGGAGAGGGGCTGGAGCGAGAGGGGATGGGAACGTGGAGGGTGGAATAGGGAGTCCGTCCCTTTGACAGACATCAGAGTGAAAGGAGAGGACAGCTCTCCCTGCTCGCTGAGGCTTGTGTCATGGCAAAAGGGAGATCCTGGGCTCTGAGCCGTGAAATTGTCTGATCCATCACTGACTAACTTGAGAATGTGTGGCAGAACATAATGAAAGGCTTATAAGCTTTTTAAAGGCTCCTGATGAAGGGGGAATTGCACTACTTCTGAACGGGTAAAGGGCTTCTGGTGTTTCATGCAAAATTGCAGGTTGTGTTTTCCCACGGAATTTGCAGACTTGCTACAAAGTCTATTTGGGTGCTTCAGCGGTTCTTGGTAAGGTGGTATTGAACACCTCTCCTACTTTTCACAGCACTTACGCTATTTTAAGGTCTCCCACAGTTGAGAGCCCTAAGGGATTTGAGTGTTGTGATTCCTGTGTCTTCTGTAGGAAGTGGCTTGTTTTATTCCAGGACATTGCATTTTGGGGGCACCAGTGAAAGACCCAGGAATGTCAGGAGAAAAGAGACTGCTGCTCAGTGTCTGCAGGATATTGGTGAAGAAAATCAGCTAGAGGGCACCAATATTTCTTCTTAGGGCTGTTAAATTAGGCCATGTGGACTGGCAGCATATGGATGCATGAGAGAAACATGAGGGCTTTACGAAACAGTTGTGCTAAAAATAATTTTTGGTGTTATTTTTAATAATGTTATCACAGATGAAGAAAGTGAGGTAGAAGTTCATAGCCTGGGACAATTCTTTCTCCTGCTTTACAGGCTAAGCGCTATAAATCTTTGAGTGTTTTTTTGGCTAGGTAATGCTTTCCAAAACGATGTCAATTAAATAGGCATCAGAGCCGTAAAATATTTTCCTATATTTAAATTCTAAATGTGCAATAAAAAGTCATTACAGTTTAGACTCCTAAGTACCAATATTGCTTCCAAAAAGTTTAAAATCAGGTCTTCTAAAAAATTAAAGATTTTAATATTGCCAGAAATGCACAGTCAGTGTTTCGTGCTCAGTGGTATTAGTAGGCTCAGCTATATCCTAGTAAATTTTGTTGCTGTCTGGGCATGAGAAGGATCCTGAAACTGTTGAAGGGGGCAGGAATATTGTAGGATTACCAGTTGATTGGTTAATTTAGAGGATTATGGTTTTAATGCCAAAAAATCCAGTTGCACAGAATTGCGGAATAATTTAGGCTGGAAGGGATTTCTGGGGATCCTCTTTCTAGCCCCTGCTCAAAGCGGGCGCATGGTACGCGGTTTTGCATGTTGCAATAACTTACCTTTACATGGTTTTGATTTGTGCAAGAAAGATTAACTATTTGTGTATTTTTCTTTTTGTGTAGTAGAGAGACAATACCAAAGAAGGATAAAAATTAAGCCAAAAGTTGATCCAGATAGCACTTAAGCAGCACGAAAATGTCCCATACCATTTTGCATATATTGTTTTTGTTTTTTTAAGATTCAAAAACATTGCTCTAGGGTAGTACAAGGGACTTAGTTCAGACATTTGTGAATTAATTTTAAATTGTTCTTTTCATTGCTGGCTAATATGCAGGAGGAATTGGTAAATATTGAGAGCAAAGGCTGTACAGCATTTTTTAGCCAGTGGTTCTGTTTAGACTTATTCTCTATAATGCAGTGTTAAAATTTACAAAACAGCTTGTAATTGCAGTAGCTTATTTAAACCAGCTCTTTGTGGTTATGTCTGCTGAGGAAACTTAAACTTCAATGTTCCCCAGCCATCTAATAGCAGCAAATTGACTGCGGGTCTCTTGAAGGAATATCTAAATGTAGGCTGTTGAATAATCCCTTTGGGGGCCCTGTAACTATTTTTGTGCCTGGATATGCGTCATCAGTGGGTATTTTCTCTGGTGACTAGCTTACATCAGTAGGTCTCCTACCATACGCTCTATCAGTGAGTGACTTATGATTGATGGGAGTCACGGCTGCTGTTTAGCTTTTATCTGTGACCTCAAATAATGGACAACAGGAATTTCCAGGCTGTTAAATTCCTTGAATGACTGAAGACACGGGAGGGCTCTGCTGATAAACGCAGGTAGTACCCAGATCCTGGGTGTTCACCGGGGGCTGAGGCGGGGAGGAGGGAGAGGGGGGTTCCTCGGCTGCAAGGCGGTGAATCCGGCGCTGACGCGTAGCCGCGAGTTGCACGTCCCCGGACGCCGGGAAGTGGCCGCGCCGGAGGATCGCCGAGCGGCCGGGATGCTCCAGCTCCCCGAGCTCTCCAGCCATCCGTGTCCGCCGGTGGCTCTGGCGTTTCAGTGTGTTTAGCTGGCTGATCTTTAGGGCAGTTGGTCCGTTCGTTTCATCCCAGGGAGACACGCCGTTTGCAGCTCTGTGGAGGGAAAGGCTGTGGAATTTTCAGCTGCAGTCTGGTTGGTTTTTAACCCTTTTTATTACCATCAGCAGCGAGTGGATTTATTGGCATGCTTCACCCAGGTGCTGCCTGGGCTAAATCTGACGTTGCAGTAGGCTACGTGGTCTTAAGGTTAAGTTGCACCTGCCACAGTGACCCACTGAGCACACAGTCGTAGTTCATTTCCTGGTGTTCAGTACTTCATATATTAAGGAAATAAAGACTGCAGATACTGAGTTATCTCCTCTTTCTGTGTCCATTCTGCCTTTCTGTCGGAAGCTGACATGCGAAATGGGGCTGCAAGACAGCTACAAGATTTTCTGTGTTACCTGTGATTAATTTAGCAGCTTGAGTCAGCCCTACGGCGAGGCACTTTGTCATTTCTTCTTCTTTCCCTCCTGTTCGTCCTGTCTCAATCCCTTTGATAAAGCTATGATAGGAAACAGATCGACTCTCTGTGAACTTATGCACAGAAATCTCTCAAGCCCTTCTCCTGGTAACCAGGGAGTAAAAATGACAGATACAGATGCTCCCAGTGTGATTGAGGATTAAAAAAAAAAATCCTTAATGCTGTTTATCACACGGCATTGTTTGGCTGAGGGAGGATAGCAACTGGATCCAAATTCCTTCTCACCACTTCTTCCTGTTGGCAGGTGGCCTTCCGCACAGGCTGGGCCTGCAAACTCTCACGCGGGTCCTACTTATTCGAGTGCCTACTATTGCTTTTCATTCAGGTGGCAGCGGATTGGGTTTTGTGCAAGATTTTGAGACTTGAAAAGTTTCAGAGGGAAAACAGGAGCTTTGTTTGAACTCGCCTTATATTCCCTCCTCCGCATGTACTAGCCCAGAGGTCGTAGTTAATGAATGAAACCAGGCTTCCTGCAGAAGCTAGTTAACCCCCGGCTGTGCCTTTGTTGACACAGTGCTTACAGGTGTGCACTGTCGTGGCGTGGATGCCCTCGCTCTGAGCAATACGGGCTGTGTGTACCTTTCTCCTCCTGCCTGGCTAGTTGAGTGCTGGTTAAGAATTGCATTTGGCAGAAGTAGCAGGAAGAGAAGCAGCAATTTTCCAAGGCTTGGAAAATCAAGAGGGGGAGATGAGGGAATGGCAAGGTCTTCACTGAACTGTGATTTACGAGTATACGCTTCCTTTATTTTTGGGTTTGTTTTTTTTCAGTCACTTCAATAAGACTTTGGGATTCATGACAAACTGGTTATATAATTCAAAATCTGTGGAAGGTTGAGCACAAAAATGTTTGATGAATCTTGAGTCATTTACATTAAAAATCAGTGGATTTTCCTGGGGTGTGCTTTGCAAATGTAAAGCTTGCTAACTGGTTGATGTTACTACATGTGTCATTTACCTCAGCTTTCTAGGAATCAAAATGCCTGGCTACACAGCAATATTTTTGGCTAATATTGACCTCATTTGCCTCCATTTTTAGGGGTATCGTGTTTTAGGGTAGTGATGGTATTTTAGGGTAGCTTTCATTTACAGTGTTTATGCAAAAGCTCAGCATTACCACCTCTGCAGACCTTCAGAACATTTCCAGAAAGGGTTGCTGTTTTCTAAGAAAAAGTGTTGGCAAGTTGCCTGCTGTTTCCTGATGCTTGGCACTGAGGCCAAGGCAGAGGGATGAAATCCAAACTGGCATGTGGCAGGGTGTGTAGGTACCTCCCTGTGTGCTGTGACAGAGATGTCGCGTTGGGGACAAACTTAATTTAGGTGCTGACCCTGCAGTGAAGTCACGCCCTGTGGATGCCTGGGTCTGTATGCCTACACCCTGTTGCCTTCAGTGACTAAGTGCAGGCACCAAGTTCTGCTGGCACAGCTTGAATTGAGGAATGATGACCACAGTACTAAAACCTTGTTTTTCCAGAAGAGCCTTCACTTATTCAATAGCCACCTTTAAAATCTTGAAAGTCACCCTGCCCAGTGGCTAACCAGATATTCCTCTGTTTAGTTAAAATAATTAGGTGTTGGAGCCAGGGATACCGCACATTCACCAAAAGTCAAAGTATTCACTGCAGCATCTTGTAGTATCTCCATCGGCAAACCTCTCCCTCCTCCAGCAAAGCGTGTTGGTGTTTCAATGTGCAACTAGGTCCCAGCGGGCACAGGACTGTAATTACCATACCTGGGAGGCAAAAACGGAGACTGAATCTGACACAGGAATATCAGGGGCTTCATTCTGAAATATTTTTAAAGATTAAATACAATTCTTTTCTCCTCCCCTCTCCCACCTGTTAAATCTATGACTGTACACTCTGTACAGGTGCTGTAGTGTTGGGTATTTTTTTGAGGGTCATAACAATGAATTGGTATTTAATAGTTCTGTATCATTTTTACACAAAGTACTCTCAGCGCTTAAATACTCGTGAGAGTAAAGAGGTGCTCTGAGATAGAAAGAAGAGCAAAAAAATTAGAAAGCTCACCTTGCCATGGCCCACTGTTTTGACAGCACTATTTTGTTTGAAGAGTGACTGTGTGGAGCAGGCAGTGCTGCACAGTCGTTAATGAAATCATAAACACAAGTAAATATATGTTATTACTGTGAGCTAGCTATATGTTGTAAAAATAGTCTGAAATATGAGGCAGAGTAGTTACTTGACATTTTCAGGGGACATGGTATATTTTGTTTGTTTTAGTTCAAAATTGTCCATTATAGTCATAAATACTTGATCTCTCAAGGTGATCTTTGTGTTTCCATAAAGTCCAGTTGAAGCCATGGAACCAATTCCCAGGTACTTGGAAACTGCAGTTTTGGTCAGCTTGTGTGAGGAAGAGCTTGGAAGAAGAGCTTAGTTTCATTGGTTTGTTTTGGGTTTTGTTCCTTCAAGTATCGTGGAAGAAATAAGGATTAGCCATCACATCATTTAGGCATTACTTTGCTGTAGGGAAAAATAAGGAGTTACTCATAAACATTGCTCATATTTGTAGTGATTAGAATAACAAAAGCGAAGAGGAAGAAAAATAATGCAGTGAAAAAATACAAGAAAAGTACAGTGTAAAGAAAAGTTGGAACAGTGAAAAAAGTTATTTCATTTTTGTGACTATAATTTCTTAAATCCAGTTGATACAATGAATGAAGAGCCTTCCATCTTTTTGATGTTACTGTGTACAGTAATGTGAGTGAATGGAGTCAGATACACTTCAGCTCTTCCTGTGTGCTCTGTGCCTGATGACATTGGTCCTGAGACCTTTAGTCATCAGCTCAGTCCTTCCTGCAAGTGGCCAGCAACTTTCATAAGGTTATTGGAGATCCAGGACTAGGCTGTCAGTAAGTTCATAGATTTATAGATGTTACCCTGGCATCAAACAGTTAATTTGAATGAAATCCACCCAGTTGTTGGCACGTGGGGAAGAAGAGAGAAGGAATATACCGCAGGTGAAGGCTGTGTACTGTGGCAGACAGGAAGGTACCTCCTTGATGTCAGTAGTCTGACACCAACTCCTGTAAACTGCGACAAAATCTTTTCTTCGTCTCCTGTCTTGTTTCCTTATCTACACGGAGCAGTAGTTCTTGTAGTGAGTTTTGCTCTTGGTATTTCTCTTTAGTGCCATAAAGTGAGCATTTTTCCTGCAGGACCTCAAACAGCTCAACAAGTGGTGAGCTGCCAGTGACTCAGCCCAGCGTCCCTGCCCATCTGCTTGCAGCCACCAGCACTCCCTACCAGCCGCCTGTTCTCAGATGCAAAGCCAGGTGTGAATCCTGAGACAGGAGTGGGTAAGGGACAGGGTTATCCTGGGGAAAGAGGTCCTGTGCTCCAAGGAGACAGTGAGGGAAGAAGCTTCCTTCTAAAACAAGTTGAATTTTTTCTGAGGCACATCTTGTCCTTTTGCACATCCTGGTTTGGAAACTTGCTGTAAAGGAGGTGAGAAAGAGATGCCACACACTGACATCCCCAGGAGCCTTGATAATGTCAGGACACCTGACGGTACAGCGGTGCTTCAAAAATGGCACCGTCATGAAGGATTTACATGATACTGCAATAGCTAATAGCACAAGGACAGTACAAGATACTTATTCAGGATTGCTGAGGAGTGTGCCAAGTGTCTGTAGTTTCATGACATGACTTTGTTCCTCTGCAGACAGGCCTTTAGCATTGAGGATTTTTCCAAAAACTCATCCAGTCTTTCTCAAGTACAATTGCCAGTTTCTACCCTGCTAGTTAAAAATAATAATAACAACAAAGTTAAAAAATTAAATTCCTAACCAGGTAGTCATTTTGTTTTCATAAACTTATTCCAGCATCCTCAAGGATGGACTCTCTCTTCTTCTTGTACACTTATTTATCCTTTTGGGCTATGAAGGGAATGAATGTTTGGGGATTGCTCTGTGTGCTGCTTGGGACCATCTTTTTTCAGGGACAGAGGAGATACAAAGTCAGTCCATGAGGTCATGACATCTTCTGTCCCTTGCCTGGGAGGTAGGATAACAATCTGCAGTGTGAAACTCCTTTCTCTCCTCCAAGGAATTCTGTTTCTGTATACAAAGGCCAGCCAGATAGCCTCATCTGGAAGTCTGCAATTTGGGAATGAGAAAGAAATGGGGTTATTACAACTAAGAAACAGAAAACTCATTAAACCCCCTTTCACTAATATGCAGGGAAAAGTGATAGCAACCAAATTTTCTCAGTCTAACCAAATCATGGAGCATCACATTGACTAAAGAAAATAGGAGCCTTTTGAGGCTCCTTTGCTGTTAGCTCTCCATCCTCTATTAAGCTCAGAGCCATGCACTGATGAAATATGGCCTGTCTTTAGAAGGGAGATAGTGATTTTCAACCCTCTTGACTCTTGACCAGGAGCTCAGGTCTCATGCAAGCAGAAGCTTGCCATTGGTTACAGAGGGAGCAAGGCAGCAAATCAGAAGGTCAGCTGCTCTTTTTAGTTTAGCATTTTATGCCTTGATTGCTATTAAATTAGATACCACGGTGGTATCAGAGCCAAGATCACCTAGAAGGGAATAACTGTCTCAAAGAGGTATAAAGTATTAAAATGCAAAAAGGAGTATTAGTTTAACTTCTAGGAAAAAAAAAAATATGGTGAAAGTCTGTTCTCTTGATGGAAACTAGAGGAGCTGATTAGTTTGAGCAACTCAAAAGACACAATGCTGACCTGGACAAAATGCTGAAAGATATACTACATAGATTTTTCTTACTTGGATACAATATGATCTAATAAACCTTGGTCATTTCCTTTTTTGATCTAATTTCTGGGATTCTACGATAACTTTCAAAAAAAGGTCATTTTCTTGCCTATCTCACTGCAAACCTTCTTTGTGAAATTTTTTGTTAGTTTTACCCCACAGAGGGAGGCATTTGCAGTAATCCAGCATGGTGGTATTTTGAAGACTGTCAGACGGGTTTCTCATGGCCATATCTTGCCATTGCTCCATTGTAAAATTCTCAGAATACTTGATGGGAGTTTTGCATTAAATTGTAAGGTATTTATATCCAGCTGCTCTTTAGGGGCCCAAGTCATATCCATGCTCTATTCCCATGGTAGCCTTCTTCCAGTTCTTTAAAGCTACAGTTTGGCTTTACAGGAAATAATAGTCATGCCTTCCACACTGTAACTAAAATATTCAGACACATGAATCTCTTTCTTGACTTCCTATAAAAATGTCATTTGTAGCTTTATTTTGTTTGTTCTGGTTTGACTGTAGTATAAACAAGAGTTTATTAAAACATTAGCTCTAAGTTACAGTTCTTTTTTAAGACTGCCAGGTCTTACAAAAAATATTACTGAAACTGCAGAGCAAAACCACATATTAACAGAAAAATGAATAATGAGTCTGTTTTCATATGGATTTTTTAAAAAGTACAGCTTGTAGTTGAACTAAATGTACTAATTCCTCCACTTCAGTCAGGAAGCCCTCATAGACTTTTGACAGTGCCGCCAAAAAATTTATGCTTCAGCTGTTTAAAAGATATCAAAAGCTAGTTTGACAATTGTAATCTCTTCCAGGAATTCCCTTTCCCATTTTCCCTCCCTATAAAAACAGATAACAAGATGCTTATATAGTAGAAATGGAAAGTCAGAGCTATTTTACGAAGCGTTGTGCATTCCTTCCAGCCTTAGGAGATGAGGCATGGCATCTCCACGACAGGGTAGGAAACGCAGGCACTCTGTTGTGTAAGTAGCATTTGCTTCAAGGATTAGCTGCTTGCCAAGATAGAGCAGATTTAAATGTTTCCTAAGCCATTTCTGAGTTTTTACGTAACATGGCAGTGACAGGAGAGCAGTGGAGATGGCTGGGCAGGAACTCAAAGCAGCGACCAAGGAAAGACAACACCAAAGGAAGCAGAGAAATATGCTGCATGTGCCACCATCAGCTGACACAGCAGAACTGAAGGCAAGGGAAAGCAGCACCAGCCGGGCTTCTCTTGAATTTCTGTCCTCACTTTTACACGCAACAAGATGAGACAAACTGAAAGGAGACGCCGCTTGAACTTTTGTTCTGAAGCATCTCAAAAAGGCACTGAAACATGGGCTCAAAGGTCAGAAGTGTTCCCTTTTCTGGAACAAATTCCCAGGACAGCTGTTAATACTGCTCTGTCTTTTAAGGATAATCTTTAATACTATTCAGTGATACGTATTAAGAAATATATAGTATTACTGTGGCTGTGGTGAGGAATGGTTTGTTCTTCTCTAATGACAGAAAGGAGATGCTGCGTTAGGAAGAGTGAAATAATTAAAGAGGTTGCCAATAAAAAAGCCACTGTATTTGCAGAGCGTGCCCTTGTGTTCAGCAAATGCCAATTAGAGAAATGCCACTTTATGTGTACAATGGGTTATTACTGCACAAACACTTGTACAATTACGCGCTGGGTCAGAAGGGCAAGTTACCTTCACCTCACAGCCATTATTTTAAAGCAAACACAAATACCAGGCACACGAACATCAGGCGCTGTGGCAGGGGAACAGTAAAATACTGATTCTTTGAAAATGCAGGCTAAAGAAGAAAGAGTCCATGTAACAAGCCTTGGCATTGTGGGAGGTAATTTTTGCCATTTCTGCACTAGGTGGATTAGAAACATCATCTTTATATCATGGAGAAGCAAACACTTCCTTCCACCACTTTAAATACAGTTTATATACTGTTATGTTGTTCTGATGATTGGAAATGTGAGGAGAATATACAGAATATACATTTCTTTCAGTTACCTTCTTTGATAGTGGAATGTTTGTAGTCCACAGGCCCTTGTAAATGAGTTTGTGCACTTCCTTCTGTTGTGCTACCAATGGTCTGATGTCACCACCATCTGATGCACTCTGCTCTCAGCGCTTGTGTGGCTCTGACTGACTTTAGTAAATGGAATAAAGGGCAGTTCTGCAAGTGACCTCGTGCAAGACATGCACAACATGTCCTTGGATGTTTAATACTTGCATCTCTTTGTAGGTGTTCTACTTGGTATTTTATTTTGCATATTTTGCCTGAAGCTTCTTCATTAGATTCAAATCTAAGTAGGCAGAATGAGCTGGGGATGCTGTGGCCATCTTGGGTGCACACAGCATAGCTGTGCTGTATGTGGATTCATAAGTTTTGCTCTAAGGCTATCGGGTTTGTCTTATTTTCTAATGTGGTTGCCATCTGTGCTTGTTCTGGCTTCTCTCTGGGTCGTAAGAAAGAACACAGTTCAGCAGGGATTGTGTTACCATCAGTGGCCTGAACCTTTGTGCTTTCTTGACCTCATACCTCTAGGAAGCTCAGCTGGCAAACATAGCACAGACCTTTGTAGCAACACCCTCTGGGAGCGTGGGCAGCCGCTAAGGTTATCCTGCTTCCATATATGCCGAGGTATTTTCATTGACGTGCTCTTTTCACGGGTTTGAAATCACTGTGGTTTTAAAGTACCAGCTTTCCCTAAAGTGAAAGCACCACGCTCACCCGAGGACCTGCTCGAACCCAGCATCTGCTGGGGCAGGACGGGGTGGCAGAAGTTAAATGGAGAGCTTTAGTTTGAAAAATTTTATGAGGTCACCATCCTTTTAAATTGGTTTACACAGATGGCTGTCTGGTTTGTTGCTTTGTCCTTGCTTAATAGTAACTGTTTATGGAAAAACGAATTGCTTTGCAGAAGGAGGTCCAAAAGCTCATGCTGTTGTTTCCCTCACTGGAGATCTTCGTGTTTTTATGGGCATACAAAGATTTGGCCTGAAATGGAGATTAATTAGGAAGCATAGTGAATAATTAACTGTTTGACTTGTTTGTAAGCTCTGTAGTCACCGGGTTAGAAATGGTTTCCCAAACTGCAGGAGATAAGAGAAGGTTATTCCTGGTTTCACAATGTCCATATTGTTAGGGCTTTGTGCTGTGTGTACTCTGACATCAGCTGATACCTATGCAAGTTGGGTCCAGCTTCTCATCCAAACCACTTCCTGGGGTTTTCTCGGGTAATGGCAGTGATTCAGAAGACACCATGGTGCCTCAGAAAGCCATTTTTTACACATTGCACCCAGACTGTGTGACCATGAAGAATCTAAGTTCTTAGGAAAGAGTTTTGTTCTTAAAAATACCCACTTTTTTTGTTTGTTCTGCATTCAGATTTAGATGTACATTGCTTGGCTTGTGTCCTACTGACCTATGCACAGACTCACCTTTTCTTTTGTGGAAGATGTAGGAATATGATGTACACATATGCATGAGGCAGAAGCCTGAGACCAGTCTCCAGGCAGAGACTCTGATTTTGCATCCAAAATTGTTCCTATCTGGAAAACAATAATTTAAAAAACCCAACCAAGTAATAGACAGGATTAAATTTTTTTAAAGCAAATCAAATCTAAATAATGGTACTCTGCGCTTTTGCAGGACTGCCTACTTAAGAAGCTGAGAGTGAGTTAGGAACATTGATGAAGCCTCTATTCTGTGAGGTGGGTATGTGTTTTTTATTACGATTTTGAAAAGCATAGAAAATTCAAACCATTTGCCCAAGTCCAGCCACAGAACTATTTAAGGGCTGGGAATAGAGTCCAGAAATTTTCTGCCATGGCACGTGTTCTAATCAACAATTGCAAATAAGGTCTTTTGCCCTTCTCTGGAAGGAAGTGATGAGGTTTTGCATTCTGTTAATGTTTCAAGTGGCTCTTTTGATTTTTGATTTCTGACTAATGGAATAAGTGACTCTCACAGATACTTTTGCTCTGCTGTTCTCTGCTCTTGTGGTGGCCTTAGATCAAAGTTTAGGGAGATAACAGTCTGTAATAGGGGAGTCAGTGGAAATCAAACGTGTCCACTGGATCCAGGCCAAATATAATCTGGGGCTCAGAAATATTCTGAGTGAGAAATATTAATTACTTTTTCATTTTTTAGCATTCTGTCATGGTCAGATGCACCAGCAGTCTTTTAATAAATCCCCTTCCATATTCAGACTTGCAGCTCAGGTTTGCAGGTCCATAGGGGCTGGATTATTTGAATAAGTCTGAGAAGTGAAACTGAACAGTTGTGGGTGCAGCAGTTACAGGCAGCCAATCTAGTGAATATTATAATTTTGAAAACCTTCATTATTACAAGATGCTGCATGCAAAACAGTCAGCTCTACTTGCCCTCTGCGTGAGCAGCTCGGACATGGACCCTCAATGCTTCCTTGTGCCAAGGCTGGTTGCCCACCCCTGCTTGAGCAGCCCCATTCCCAGGGAGCTTGTCTTGGACAGTGACCTGAACAATCTCTCTCTTGGTTTCTTGGTTGTTTGCACCACTTTCCCTTTTGGCATTGTGAGGTAAACCCTGTTGAGTGGGCTTCTGCCTCCTGCTTCATGCTTTTGGGATCCTGGATTTTCTGTGGCAAGAAATAAGTCAGGATTGGAATTTTCTTTAAACTAGTGTTCATTTCTAAAAACCTTTTTTGGAATAAATTACTCTGACAGTAAGTACCAAAATAGGTATTGATAAAATATGAATTTATGCATGCCAGCATTTATCTCTTTTGTATCTATTCACAAATTCATACCAAAAATTGACTCTAGCTCCATATGGCTCCCAATCTCTTCCCTCCCCCAGCTGTCAGCTTCTCCTCACCTGGATGAATAAAAGGGAGCAGAGTGCTGGGCCATGAAGTGAAGGTGGGTGTAGCAAAAAAGTTATACTGAATATGTTTTTCTCTGGGACATCACTGTGGCTCCTCAAGTGCCTCTCAGTTGGGATGGAAAATGCATTAAAAAGGTGATGCAGTTTTATGCCAATCTTAGTTTCACACTCTCAAAAAAGAATGAAAATACTCAAGAGGGTGAGTTACTTATGTGCTGATTTGCTTTCTGGCCAGCAGTGGTTGTGTAAAAGCTATTATTGCTTTAGAAGCTTTTCAGTACACATTATGGCTATCAATTAAAATCACTTATTTTTTAATCTGAAATCTACACTTGACTGAAGTAGAGATGACAGGCCTGCTTGTAATCTGTTCAACAGGGCTATAAGGAAGTTGAGATACCTCCACTCCAAGACCGTCCATTTTCTGAGCATAAGCACCATTTATTTTTCTCACTTCTGGAGTGTGTAAATTCAAAATCTACGGTGAGATTTGTAATACATAATTTGATCGAAATTATGCAAATCCATTGCTGTAGTGTAAAATGATGAGAGATCTTTGGGAGGGAAAACACACATTTCTTCTGCCCTAACGCGTCTGGAGGCAAAAGGAGCAGGTTTCCCGTGTCACTGCAGGGTGGGTGGTGGGATGGCACAGCTTGCTGCCTCACTGCCCACACGGCACTGCTGGTGCCCCACACTGCTCACATTGGCATTTTGGTGTCAACCAACTCCTCAAAGCTTCCAAAATGGGAAAGTTATCATCCAGTATTAAGTGTTGGTGCCATTAAACAATGACCCAAAATTACAGGGTTACCTCAGTTACCTCGGTGCTGGGTGGTTGGGAACTCAAGTGGACTTCTTCTGTTGCTGATGTTTTTCGTAAGGGAGCTGAAATGATCACAGCTGATTTGGAGTTTTTTTCCAAAACTGCTTTCTGCCACTTCCTTTGGAAACCAAACATGAGCCCACAGCTTTCTGTCTCTTAGAACATTAAGTTTTGTTGTCAAATTCAGAGCAGTTAGATGAAGTTTTAAAGATACCTAGAGGAATAAAAAGACAAAGAAACAGCTAAGGGGGAACAGAAGACAAAAGTGGTTGAAAGAAAATTTAGATGGCAGAAGGTTCTGAAATACTTTACCTCTTCTCTAAAGAGGTACTGGGACACAGCCTTGGCAACTCTTAAGCAGTAAGGCATTTTACTTCAGACCATTTTAAATGTTGCTTCAGTTTTATTTTGCATAAAGATATGTTTATGTCATGAAGGTATTCCAACTCATCTTGTATATCTTGTTAAATTGTAATTCTCTGAGTAGCACAATACTGTCAAACTGTTAGTATTGAAGTATCTTGTTACATCACGAAGCCTATTATAATTTTCATATAATTTTCATTAATCTTCATTTAAACCAGGGACAAAAGTCCTATATTTTATGGAACTTTTAATTTCTATCAAATCAGTATGTTTTTCTTTCAGGAAACCCCAGTATGAAAAGTTTGGATGAGTTACAGTTTTAGAATTTTTTCAATTCTTACTATTCAGTTTCACTTTTTAAAATGAGCAAAACGTGCCTTCTTTTATTGCCTATAAACCCTAAAAATCCCTAGAATTACATATTTATGAAAGCATAGGATTTCAGCACAGATAGGGCTGACTTTTCATTTCTGTGAGAATGTTTACAGTTGAATGGTCTCAGGAATAAAACTGAAGCTTTTTTACGTGTATGTTTTGCGAATATACAGCTTGCACACTCTCTGAGCTGCGAACCACAAGCTTCAGACTGAGCCAGCAGAGAGGAAGGAATTTGTCTGCTGTACAGCAAAAGGAAGTATTTGCTGTATTATTGATGCACATGGCCTTTTGCCACCTTTGATAAAGTATTTAAGGGTTGTGCACCCAAAGTCTGCTGCCCTCTTGACCCATCATTCATCACTGGCTGTAGATGAGGTAGATGAGATGCAGCTCCATAGGAGAGCCATTGTTTCAGCCCTGCACAGTTCCGCAGGGAACGGAAGCTGCAGACAAAGCGTCTCCCTGTGATTCACCACGCTGCTCAGCCTCCTGGTGTTTTTTCTTTTACCTATACCTCTTCTGGTCCTGCTCTGTGCTGGCCAAAGCGGACAGGCAGGCACACGGTGAAGCTGTGGGATTGATCCGCTTTCCACTCAGCTTCACTGGGTGAAAATGAGATGAGTGTCTGGGATTTTTTTTTTCTGTATTAGAAAGGAAAACCAGATACAATTATCACAGCATTTGCCTTGGCAATGCATTTAAATTTATTCCCATTTTGACTATTCAACACTGTTGATAGATGATGCTTAAAACCTGGAATTGCCCATAATTTTTCTAGCACACTGTGAATTGCCCAGTCTTTTTTTTTCCCTCTCTGTAAGCAGTTCTGGTTACAGAGATGCCAGCATCCCCAGTAAGTATGCTAAGAATGTAGAGTTACACTTTGTACTGCTAAATTAACAGACAGGAATAGTCACACCAAACCAGATTCAGCTCCCAGATGGAAAGCGTCTTCTCTAGCCCAAATTTTAATGACTTTTTTACATGAGAAATTTTCACCAGTGTAGCATACTGTGTGATTTAAACCAAATGCTGTAGTCTCTCTCTGTTGGTGACAGGTAACTTGTAGAAAATAGAGCTTTTTTTGTTTTCAATGACTAACCAGGGCTTGGAAATGTCTGCACGTTTAGGTAGGCTAACTAAGTAGGTTAACTCTTCTTTTATTGCCATAAACTATTTAAATTTAAAAAAGTAATTTTTAGTTTAGCAAATGTATTTTCTTTGAGCACTAGTTTGAAGGATGTGATTCCTACTTGATTTGTTATATATGCAATCCTCTTAGCTTTTACATTCCTTAGGTGACAGGGGAATGAGTCCTGGGTGGAATAACAACAATATCAGAAGAGTTAACTTGGATTGTTGTAGGACACGGTGCTGATGGTGTGAAATATTCGCAGGCATTTCTGCCTCCTGACTAGGAAGGGTCTGTTCATGAGATGATGAAATCCATGATCTTTGACAGTTTTCCTGTGCCTGGAATATTGTAGGAGATTTTGGCCCCCTGCAAATTTTAACAATGACTGTGTTATGATGAAGTGATGCAGAAGTTTTATGATTTGTTTAAAAGAAGAGAAAGGGTCTTCCACTTCTTGGAATTCCTTTATGTTTCTGCCATGAAGTCAAGTGAGATGCGCAAATGCAATGAAGGAAAAGTTACAAGAGGTGTACATGGGCATTTGGAGAGAAATATACAATTCTCTGTAGTTGTACTAGACACTTTAAATACCCTACCTCCCAGTCACTGCAGCTGCTCAGTCACTGAGGAGATACTTTAGATGTCATTACTTTGTGCTGTTCTCCAGTTCATGGTATTTCTAATTTTGAGTGCACTGTATTACCCTATTCCTGTTTATAAATCTTTTAAGTGTGCACATTAAAAAAGTAATTAAATTGTCATTATAATTTATAGTATGCCTGAAGTCAATCACCTAATTAAATGGAAAAAGCAGAGAGGTAGTAGGTTCATAAGCATTTATTAAGTACTACAGTATTAATTATGCAGGACTTTTGAACCAAGCAAAAGAGGAAGGAATGGAAACACCAGTCTAAAAAGGCTTTCCATTGCTGGCCTTCTCAATTTAATAATGTGAGACACCCCCCAGCCCCCAGCTGGCAGGACAACACTAATGCTTTCTTTTTGTTAATTTTTAATGGAATTATGATGGGGTTTTTTTATGACAATCACTTGCAGCATTTTCCTGTAATCTTTTTGAAAGCATAATTCGTCCCCATGCAGGGGCCTATAAATACATGAGTAGAATTGGAAGATACATTTAGAGTTATGGTTTGGGGTGGATCGTGCAGGAGCAGACTCCTGGTCGTCACTCCTTAGCATCTCAGGCCGGGAGTGGAGCCTGTGCTGGTCCCAGAAAAAGGGTTTGGGGGCCACTGGAGGTAGGGGCTGAGCCCAAAAGGGCAGGCTGTGAGTGGCACTAGGAGAGGGCAGGGATATGTAGGGACAGTGTGGACATGACAAGGTTTGCACTTTCTTTGCAACTGTTCTCTCACCTCCAGCTGCAAATCCCAAATCCGTGTCACTTGTCCGACAGTGGAGGGTATGAAATGCTGGCTCAGCCTGCGGGACTGGGGTCAGGAGGAGGCTCTGCAAGGTGGCAGACTGTGGGCTGGAGCCTAAGAAATTGAAGTGCATTGTATTAGTGAGCTTGTGAAACAGGGCTGTCTCACTGTGTCTGATTTGTACTTTGCTGCATTGGATGAACTGCCTGGAGCAGGCAGATGAACTCGATGTAGCAGAAGCCCTTAAGTTTAGGATTTCTTCTCTTTTCCTAGTTTGTTAAAAAATTCAAAACTCTGGTAACACGCACACTAAAATAAACTTGCCTGCGTTATGTGTTGTTTCCAGGATTTTCATTTCAGCCTCCGTGACCTTTACACCTGAACATTAGTCATTGAAACCTCTCTTTTAGGTAGCAGGGGGGTCTGAACCATCAGCCCAGGCCCTGAGCCCTGGCTGCACTGAAACAGACCACAGGCTTTAGGGGAGAGAGAGACTGAGTAGGCAGAGGCAGCTGCTGGGAGCGTTGCAGTGGTCCATGATCTCCTGCTCATCCATCAGCCTGCAGTGACCAAAGCCCAGCTGGTTCTTGGGAATACCAGTGCAGGCAAACATCAGTAACAAACCAGGACAAGCCCAGTAAGGGTTTTGACGGAATCCACAGTATATTTTGCAACTCAGTTGGATATTGATAGTAAGGGATACAGTGGAATCCTTGGAAAGGAACACCTATGCTTTTTTACTACAAGAACTTGTAGCAACAAAAGTTGGTTCGCTAGAGATGGGGCCTTTAGAAGACATTTAGATCATGGGTCTTTAAAAGAAAAGATGACCAAAAATCCCACTACTGTATAAATGGACAGGAAGGAGTTAGAGACTTACCTACTTGCCCACATTGGGAACCTAAATGCACAGGTATCAGTTTATCTTGCAGTATATTAAATAGGAAGTCATTGGCAAAACCTAATCACAACATGAGGGCAGCATCTGAAAGTTGGACCTGACTTATCTGAAAAGTGAAGAACCAGTTCAATAGCTCTTTTTCTGAAAGAAATTGAGATTGTGTGATTGGAATATAAATCCCTGCTGAAGGCCATTTCTTTTCACAGTCTTTAATAGGCTGCACTGAATTGACAGCAAAAATGCCAAAAAAAATGACAAAAAAAAAAGAGGCTAGACTGAACTACCCAGAAAATTTACTGTGTATAGGTATTATATGTTTTATACAAAAAACATTGAGTCTCTTTGGCCACAAGCACTGCAGGGTTGTGTACCATCGTCTTTAGTACAAGGATGAAGAGGATTGTACACTAAGGCCAGATCCAGCAGCTGAGATTGCAGCATCCCTTTTCCTTTCCCTGCACACCCCCTGAGATACAGGCTTGCGTGTCTTGCTGGAGGGAGACCTGTGCTTACTGCTCTTAACCTGTTTATTACTGTAATTAATGTTTCAAACAGATAAAACTGGGATTCCCTTTGCAACAAAGACAGTGTTTTACCTTATATGGAGAAAATTTCATTATTGACAGCTCTTCATCTCAGAACTCATAATAACCCTATAATGAGCACAGTCATTATGCTTCAGGTTAGCACTGCAGCAGTGTTATATAAGGAATGTAACTTGACAGTTGTCTGGGGAAAATAATTATATTTATTATATATATCATATATATATCAAAGGTAGTGGCCTAACCAAGGTCTCCTATGACATAATACAAGTTGGGTTATATAATTCACTTTATGGTCAATAGGCCTGTCTCCTGAGCTGCATGTTGGAAAACATAATGCTTGTCTGTTTGTATCAGACTTTACAGATCTCTCTGTAATACAGAAGCTGCTCGTGCCATGCTGTTGTAATCTGTTTTCAGCTTCTCATGCTGGCATTAGGCAAAGGCAGTCCCAGCAGTGGTGTCCTCTCTTTGTTGAAACAGTGAAAAAGTAAGAAACCCAAACCTTCCATGTATTGATTCTGAAAACAAGTATGATGAGACTTACACTGCAGCCCTTTGAAGTAACAGTGGAGCAGAGCCGTTCAGATACGCTCTGCCAATCTTTGTGTCAAAACAGAGGAAAATAAGTCTCCTCTTCATGTGTCTTTAGCACTTTCTTTAGGGATGTGGGAACATGGACTTGTTTTACGTTACAGGCAAATAATTGATTTTAAGTCCCAGATATCATGATACACAATGATACACCAAATGAATATTGTATTTTAAATCCACAGTTACGGAAACTGCCTTTTCTCAGGTATCAAAACCAGCACAGGTGTTCTGTCACAGATGAAGAACTTGACTCCCCCAGTCTGTCTTTATGGGTTGCTCAGACATCACTCAGAGGGATCTGCGTTAGGCATTGGCAGAGCTGGGACAGGGGGATGTTTGGTGGCACATGCCTTGCACACGCAGTGTGTGGCTCCAGGCAGCTCAGCCAAAGACTCTCTCTGTAAGCATAAAGAGGCCACCAGCTTCTCCTGTGCTCCTGGACCTCCTCTGTGCTGGGGGCACAGGTGTGTCACATATATCAGGTGAAGGGTGTTACTTAAAAATCAAAGTGTATGGGTCATGATTGCAGACCAGGCATATCAGAAGTAGCTTTTAAGTTTCTGCTACTGGAATTTAGTATGGCTTCAACAACCTCCAGATGTTCTGTGTAAGTGTTCAGGTAATCTTGGTGCTGATGTGGCTTCACTCTGAGCAATTCCTAATGGAGGTGACATAAGTTTATGCAGGGAGGTAACCCTCTTTGTTCGTGTTTGAGTGGAAGTTCTCTGGAATTACAGGGAATATCCTGAAGAAGAGCGGTATTAAATTCCAGCTATCTCATTAATGTGAGTATTGATCTTGTATGTGGGATTTTCTTGAGGTATCTCTTGGGAGAACAATATTAAATTTGAAAGAACAAATGCCACTATAAAGCAGGGAGTTGTGCAAGGACATATTTGTAACTTCAAGCCTCATAAATTAAAGTCCTAATGAGACCTGGTGCGAATATTTAAAATCCTCTCCAGCCCACAAAATCAAAGAGCCAAAGGACAACCTCAATTCACGGGACTCTTCAGGAAGATGGAAAACCCCAAAGACAAGCTGAAAGTGTATTTGAGAGAAGAAATCTAGGTACATTGGGTCTGGAGAGAGCATAAGTGAGAGCTTTAGGTGCACATATGTATCTGCAAGGGCTGGAATGAGCAGGGCAAGATATTTTCATCTGTTGCTGAAGAGAAAAGTGGGGGGAAATACTGTGGTTAAGCTACAGCAGGGAGTACTTTGCTAGACAGTTTGATATTGGAAAGGGGTTACTACTACGCAACATTTAGGTCAGTGGAGCAAACTGCCATGGGAGGGTGTGGAGTCGGTCATGGCTAGACTAGATAAGTGACTATTATAGGTGACCTAGGATGACCTGTTTAGAGGTGGCTTCCATCCCAAATGTTTCTGTGATTTTTGTTCTCTTCAGATTCAACTCTTGTCAGACTGACTTGTTCTTCCAGTTGGTATGTGAATTATTACAGCCCGATTGGCAAAAAAGCCCTCTGCACTAAGAACAGCATGTAAGATAGAAATATGACCAATATTGCTTTGCATTTGTTGCAGATGTAAAATGCCAAATAATTATTACATAAATTCAGTAGTGTTTTTGTGTTTATGGATAATCTCTGGAAACTGGTGTTAAAAATATCTTATAAATATTTAGGCTGTACTTAAAACATTTTGTTTTCTTCCTTAGAATTATACTTTTTTTTTCCACAGAAATGCCTCCATATTTTAAAGATAGGAAATGTATAAAATTTTAGAGAATAATCTCACACAGGAGGTGAGATACAATCTGTGTCCCCATGACCACATGAATGATGTCTCTCCTGCTACAAATGTCTGTCGTGGTGCAGGCTCCCAGGAAAGGGTTTAGAGGACCTACAGATCAGTAAGCTGGTGTATGCGTGTGTACATATGTATGTGCATACACTTAGTTAATAGTGTGCTAGTCTTACTCATAGTGACTGTCATCAGTGGAATTTTTAATCGAAGACATGTTTTCTCTGTGCCAGGTTATGTTTTCTTTCATGACGCTACATTGTTCAAAATCAGGCTCTATTTTTAAGTAATTAAAGTTGGTGCACGGTCAAAGATTCACTTTCATCCACAGAAGGAACATGATGTATAGCTAATCACCCCTAGCAGGGAAGAGCATTACTCTTTGGTCTCAATCCAAGTTCCATTGACTTTTACGATATTTGGATCAAGTTTTCTAATCATGTTGCTGTGGTGATCTGCAAACCCACGGAGGACTTCATTGCTCATTGCCAGGACTAGCTGTAATGAAATGGTATGAAAAGCATTGAAACATAGGTGCCAAAACCTACATCTGCAGTTCAAGTGAAGAATTTCTTTGACTTGTCAGAATAGAAGAAATGAGTAGCCCCAGCAAAGTTAATTCTGACTCCATTTACTTAGCCTCTTTTAATCACATTTGAAACTACTGTAGGATTGGTGTATTAGTAAGCAATCCTTAGAGAAGCGGTGAGAAGTGCTTTACCTGTCCTAAGGTCATGCAAGGTTCATCAGGCTCTGCCTAGAGCCTCTTCCTGGGATCTCATAATTCTGCTTGTCTCCCATGAAGTAGTCCTGACGGAAAAACATAGCTTCTTTTCTTTGAGTGCTTGCTCTTTTATCATGTAAGCAGTTTCTGATGGTCACAGAGGTTCTAGAACAGTGCAATAATGGTTTGGGACATAATTGACTGAATTTTAATATATCTGTTGTAACTTTCTGAATCAGAATTGATGGCATTAATCTCTGGAAACGCTCAAGTGGGAATTTGAATAATTCTTTGGAGATGTAGAATTCAGTAGGGATCTGTTTTGTCCTTTTTTTCCTACTTTATAACTTTTCTTAACCATTCATTGTATCTGAGTTTCTGAGTGATCACTATGGTTTGTTGTGTCTTTTATTCTTCATGAGAAGCCTTTAGCTTGATTTCTTACGTTTCTTTGTAGTGGCATTATGTTTTCCAGGTAGAAACATTTTTTTGGGTCTAGTGTGTTGAGTCTGTTACCAAAAGCATTTTTAAGTTCCGTGCGCTTTTCTTGTCTCCTTTACTAGGGCAGTTTTTCCTTGGTTGGAGCTTCTACACTCAGAGTGGCTTCTCACCATGTTTCTGGTTTTACTAATTTTGGAGCAGGAGCCCTAATGTAAAATTAAACCTTGAGGATTTAAGGGGACGAGTCTTGGTGAAATTGCCACCTTATACTCCTTAGTCTTTTGCTTGCAGCTGCACCAAAGCTCAATTGAACGCAGCAGAGAAAGCAAAGGTAGCCTAAAAACCTGTTTCTCCATTTGTCTGGTTCCTGGGGCAACCAGGCCTTGAAGATACCATATATTAATATGAAACATCCTCAGAAATCAGGTTTAGCTAATCCCTGCCAGTCTCTTTAAGTCAGCCAGTCTCTTTCTGCCATTTAGTGTTACGGTATCCATTTGAGCTGGCACCTGGCTTTTGGAACACAGGCATCAAATTTAGTGGAGGCTCTGCTCACCTGCATTACCATTTGTGTTTCAAAGGTCAATATTTTCTTTTCTTTAAAATATACTGCTTTTTAATGAATTTTCTGTGCATAGTAAAAAAGAGGCAATTTAGAGAGGGATTGGGTTAGTACACTATTTGGGATCTGTATTTTATTCTGACTTTCTTGTCGTGACTATCACAAAAGGATGTTCAAGGGGGGTACTTTGTCTACAAAAACATTCATGAGCTCTGAAAATTCAGGATAAAACCTGTGTGTCTGCTCTGAAGTAATGGATCTTCTCTGAAGTACCACATCACAGATAATTTTTACTTAATGCTTTAAATTTAGTAGTGTGTCTGGTAAGCTTATATCTTCATCTAATACTTTTGTGATACAGCAAATTAAACTTTCCATCTTGCCTTTTTTATAACTGTTCATCTATGCTTCAGATCTCAGATAGTGGACAGGAGTTGCAAGGGACTGCACAGGTAAAAGAAGACCCTCTGCCCATGGATCATCATTGCTTACAGGCTGGAGATTACTACCCCACCACCCTACTTGTGGGAAGTGCTCTGTTTCTTACTCCAGGCAAAGCCATCTGGGTTGGCTTTGGTTGAAGGTCAGTGGAGGGCTCACATTGAATGAGGCAGGAAATGTGAGCCTTCAGCCAGCATGGAGCAAGTGGGGACAGAAGGACCTTCAGCTTCCATAGCTAGAGGAAGATGTGCTGTCACAGCTCTTAGCCAACAACAGTTTTCCTTTAAATGAGACGTGCTGGGGTAGCTTGGATAGCTATAAGATTTTATATCATGTTTTCCTACATGATGCTGAGGAGAAATTCTTGAAACTCATATGGAAAAGTGTACCAGAACCTGTCTTGTAACTGTCCTTGCAGGAGCTTTCCACTGACCTCCAAAGCCTAGTGTTTTATCTGAGATTATTCTCCAGGCTGTTGATTACATTTTTCAGAGCTGCAGCGTTCTCAGCGATGATTCCGTCAGGACTATCAGTTGTTATTTCCAGGTCCTCAATTTTCTTCTCAGCCTCCTGCTGTTTTAATCCCAAACCTTCAAGCTTCCTGTCTATGGAAACCATAGTAGCCTGGAGTAAGTCCAGCCTTCCAGAAATAGGTACTATATGTTTTGTAAAAAAATTAGGTAATACTGGGTGGCCAGTGAGCACAGCTGTAGACGTTGTCAAACCAAAGGCTGGTAAGCAGGTAAGCCCTTTTAACAGGCTGAAAACCATATATGAATATGCTGCCAGATCCTATGCTGGTCCTAATTTCTTCAAAGGCATGTTAAAGTCACTGCCCATTCACTTATGAAAATCACAGACAACAGTCTTAAAATCTTAAATCACTTAAATGATTATGACCAGTAGGTCATACCATATAGAACACCTGGAAAATAACTTTTCACACAGGTCCTGAAAGCTTTCTAATAAAATTATTTTTACAATACATCTTAAATCAGTTGTGGTTTTCATCATCTTGGTGAATTTGGTTGTTTTCTTAAACTGCCCACACAGTACCAGGCACTTGGTTTGGCATAATTTTCCCCCATGTCGCTGTACATCATGGTCCTCCCTTCTCCATCCTGGGAGAAGGCTGTGCCTGCAGCAGGCAGCAGCACGAAGCCCACTGTCTGCTTTCCCCTTCCTTGTGGCTCTGAGGAAGGGTGCTTAGCCCAGACTCAGCCTTGCTGATGGGGGCAGGGCCAGGTGGGTGAGCCTTCTACAGAACAGGGGTGGAGCAGGAGCTCCACCAGTCACAGGAGTCCTGGAAACTTCTTTTGCTTGTGGAAATACCAAAATCTTTATGATAAGGGCACATGTGGTGAGATATTTTATCTCTGCATTTCTGCAAAAGCACATGAGAAGGTGAGATTCCCAGTAGGTGCAGAAGCCAGTATTGAAGTCTTTACAAAAGACTTCTTACTCCAGTCAAATGAAGAACATGCCTATTTTACAGATTTTTGATGTCTCTGCTGTCTTGGCCAAAGGTGTAAAGAGGCATGATCCTTGACTTGATCTCTGACCCACACAAAAGCTCTCACTGTGGATACGCTTAGAACAAACCTTTACTTTTACTGAAACAGTTTTAGTGTTGGATGAGGGAATAGGGACCTCAGGAAAAAGCTGTGCCAGCAAATAACACAGTTTTGCTGGTACGAATGAAGGCTGTGCTGGGAACGCTGTCAGTACAGTGTGCTAGGACTGTGCACCAGCAGAGCTATCCTATTCTGGATACAGCCTTGTCTTCTGTTCTACTTTGTCATGCATGATTTATCTTTCTGTCACCTCTTCAGAACCCTAGGCACCTCTCGGCATGAAAAGAAATTAAAACACAATACAGATGAGTCTGCTCTGTATTGGGGTCTTGACCTTTAATATATCAGGTTTTCATATTGCGGCTTTTCCAGCAAATAGGCTGTCCTACAGGAACAGAGGTGCTTTAGTGATCTGCAGAGGTCCTGTCTTAGCCATGCTTCAGTTTTATTTGCTTCCACCTACAAACTCTCAAGCTGCCTGAAATGCCTTTGAGAGGAGATAAGGTTTTCAGATTGCCTGGGAGATCATAACCATGAACTCCAGCAGTCCAACAAGGCAAAAAAAATTATCATTAAAATCAGAAAAATCAGCCTGGCAACCCAAGTGTGAGAAGGATTGCTTAATGTTTTGTCCTGTTTTACCAGTTTCATTTTTATCATCCTTTGGGGTTTATGTTTTTCTCCTTGGTGCTCTCATTACATTTTCCTTCCTTTATTAAAGAAAGTGTTTGCACCTTATTCTGTGTCTGCATTCCTCCTGAACAGACTGGTACATTGCTCCAAGAGCAGCTTTGCAGTCAGACTCTTTAGATCAATAAACCGTCTTAGTTAGTTGTTGAGTATAGCAGATCTGAATTTTAAAGGTTCACAGTCACACTTAAAATATCTGATGTAAATTTTAAGAGGCATCTGAAGAATTGCTCAACATTTCAGTCATAAAGCTTTGCCAGCGTTACCTTTTGACCTGATCACTGTTTGATTGGGTTTCGGTCTCATGTTTTTCTCTGCAACTATTCATGGTTGGTGTTCGTTTTTTTCTCCAAGAGACAGACAACTATGTCTTTAGAGAAACAAAACAACTGTGTCAACAGATGGGAGAGAAAATACTGTGTCTCAAATAGTGCTAGGAATAAACCATGTTAAAAATAGGTAGTCTTGCCACAACTATTTCTTTGGCCAATGTGGAATCCTTCTTTCCCATACTTGCATGTTATCAAAACTATACTAAAATCCTGCTAGAAAAGCTGCCAAATAAACCTATAAACCTACAAAAACATTGCTACAACAATAACTACCCTTTTCCTGCCTAATTGTAACAGTCATGCTAGTAAAGGAGAAAGACTAAGGAAGTTGTGCTACCATGGGAGAGCTCTGAACAGTGCCAGGGACTGAGCCCTGGCCAGCAGCAACTAAAACACAGCTCATTCACTTGTGGCTATAGATTTTATTGATGTGACCTTCCTCTCCCCTCCCAACAGTACTAGGACAACACCAGAGGGTTGTCAGAATTTTGCCCTTTCTTAGAAGTGTTTCTGCATTCCTAGGCTTGGAGAAAAATAATTTTCCTGTCCCACAATATATCTGGGGAAAACCCATAGCAGTTCAGCTAACAAGCTGGGGTTTTTTAATAACAAAACTCTTTTCCTCTCTGAAACTGGAAAGCAAACTGAACTACTCTTAAATGTGACTGTTACCAGCAGAATTACAGCTGCAGTTTAGATTTTGCATTTCTGCTTTCCATCTGTTGTCTCACTTATTTTTGCTGTTTGTGTCCTTGCTTTCAATTGTCTCTTCTGTGTGTCAATTTATCCAATTTTTGTGGCTGACCAGTCAGTTCAGCATTATCACTGTCCTAATGGCTGTAAAGAGAGTAGAGAAGCCCTTCACTAAATGAGTTTTTTTCCACAACACTTCTATGCTTTGTTTGGTCCATTTTTGTTTGCGCTTGGTGCTCCATGTTGTGTCATCTGGGAAGAGAGATGTTTGCATAATGTGTGTTTTTCTGGAGTTGTTTAATTTCTAAAAACATTTATACTCTACAGTTGGCAGCACCTTTGGGGCAGGGACAGATTGTGATCTCAAACAGAGAACAAGTCAGTGCATTGACAGCAGCTGGAGGAGCTGAAGAACAGGTAGAGCCTGGCCCTCAGTGCTCCCTTCCCCACATTCCCCACAGCCTTTATCTATGGGGACTTGCTTGGGAGCTTGGCAGAAAGCAGCCTCAGGCAGCAGAGCATAATTTAGGGCAGCCCCATGGTGTTTGTAATTGATTCTGATATCTGCAAAGGTAGATAAGGCTCCTTCATCTGGGGAGAAGGGCAGAGGCAGGCAAATGGTGCAGCCTGCTGCTGGGCATAAATTCCCCATGACTGGCTCCAGCCCTGCTCTTTGCAACAGGCTTTTCCTTTCCCACTTGTCTGCAGTCGAGGAATGCTCCTGGGGATCTGTGCTTGGCTGGAAGTCGTGTCTGTTAGATTAATGTTGCTTGGTAAGACTAAAGGTAATTTAAAGGAAAAGAATAGGTTTCAGATGATGTTAGAGGCTGCCCTGTTACTTCAGTCTATCAAGGGAAGAGCCATATTCCTTATCAAAGTAGTGCGTTTATTATCCCCACTCTTTCCTCGTTTCCCCATGAGGGAAATGTAAATGAAGAGTTGAAATGCCCATTATTTTTCACTCTTCTTCCAGTAGATAAGAAAAGCTCCCAATTCCCTCAGTGAAAAGGCTCAGTGAGGGTCATCAGCAATCTGTATGTACAGAATTTCCTATGGTACCTTCTTACCTCATTTTTTTTGTGTTGACTCCTGCCTCTGTGGTCCCTGCAATCCATGGGTAGTATGTATATATATCTGTGTCCACTCCAAGGATGTGTCCCATGGCTTTTTTTAAAATTTGTTTTTGCTTAACCAATCTATGGATGAGTTTAAAAGACTAGTACTTTACATGCATGACTGACAGTTTGATTAACAGCTGAATTCTACCTTCTCCCAGCCTGATGAGCTCCAAAGGAAATCAAGGGGAGTTTTGTGCAACATCCTCACTCTCTGAAAAACTCATATTCAAAAAGGTGCACACTACGTATTCACTTTTGACTTGAGCACATGCTTTGCTTTGCTGAATTGGCTTTACTGATTAGAGATGGAATTAAGCATATGCTTAAATGACTTGCTTAGCTGTGAATGAGGTTGCATAATTTCTCTGCCAGAGCTTTCCTCCCAAATCACTGAGAGTAGGCTCAGGCTGCAGTGACAGAGAGGTGATGCAGTGGTAATGGGCAGGATAAGCCAATTAAGACTTATGCCCTTTGTATTGTAAAATGAGGTTTTGCTTTTTCATTACTGCCAGTTTCAAATTATAGTTGTGAGTTGTGGTCAAATGAATATGGTTTCATGGGGCAAGTTAAGCAAAATATTTTTGCTTCAGCTATAGGAATATATAGCTAAGAGATCTTGTGTACCTATGTCCAAGCTAACTGTTGCACTGCCTTGTTTTTCAAACTGTTTCATTCTTGTGTTGGACACAAAAATCATTAGAAAACATTCACTGGCAGCATTTAATAACATATATTTAGAACCTCAAATAAAGAAGCCAGACATTGGTGATGAACTATAATCTATTAGTAATTTGTTTAACTCCACTCCTGCACACATGCATGAGAATAAAATAGAAGTTGTTCGAATAAAATTGATTTTTTTTTTTTAAATCTTCAAATTTATGATTATGTAGGGTTTTTTTTCTTTAAAACACCACCTGTTTTTCTTTTTCTGAGAGTCAATGGTGATCACAGAACACAAAAAATTGCAAACAAGGAGGGGTTCAAGTTAGCTGTGGAGCCAAAAGTGTGATTCAGTAGCTGAAAATATCTCTGCGCTTCATGCATCAAACTCAAACTCTGTGCTTTGGCAACGCCCCCTGGATTAGAAGCGGAGTTTGAGGTCATTCCTCCTCCAGCCTGCCATGTATGGATAGGGCCCACGCTCATGACAAATTACTGACTTACTGAGCAGACACCGAGAGCAGAGGTGCAGACCAAGAGCACATCAGCGCAGAGGGATCTTGCCTCAGGACCTGAGGAGGACCAAAGACTTCACTGCTGCCTTTCTCTTGGTAGTCTTAAGACATGGAGGGACTGGGGGGGAGGACACTTTTGTTTGTCTCTCTCTAGATGTGGCAATAACAAGGGTTAGTGAAGTAGAGCACTTGTTTCCTTGTGAAGAGGTCACATGATGTCCAGCAGAAATGCTATAAAAGTGTGTGCTCAGAGATGGTTTGGTGGCCCATTCAGATTTTCAAGACAAATGATCAGCTGCCAGTGATGGTGTTACACTGGGACTGCCAACCTGCAACAACAGTTGTGTAATCCTGTGCTGTACAAGCTGTCTCAGCAACTGTCCAAGACTGATCTCAGCTTATCTGGTCCAAATTCAGAGTGCCTTGAGTGAAGTCTATACTTTTAATTAACACCAGACTCACTGAGCTGTTAGTTTTATTTTATAGGGAACCTTGGCTTAGATTTTGCAGGTAACAACCAGAACTCTGTAAACAGACCCTAAATCCTTAGATTATTTTCCCTGCTGACAAATTTCTATTGCTCACAGGCATCACACTTCCCTTCTGGTATCCTGCATGGCTGACCTGTTGCCAGCTTTTCAGGGACAAGTTAGCTGCCACCTACTGCTGAGATTGTCCAGCACTACTCTGCCACTACTCCGCCATGGGCTTGATCTTGAAATGGTCTTTCCATGGTGATGGAGATAGTTTTGACAGCTCAAGTGATTGCCATGGTCTAGTGGGATACCTGCCACATAGCAAGCTGCCTGCTTAGTGGCCTTACTGGCCACTTAGTGTCTCTGCCTCAATTTCTTCGCTGGGCACCTTGCTGCACTGGTTTTCCCCAGTGCATGGGTGTCATAGCAGGGTAGTCATTCAAAGAGAGAATGGAAGCCAAGGCCACTCCATGTGGGAGGTTCCTCGTGATGATTTTGCCAAAGTCTGTTTGGATCCCATAGAGCATGAGCTTTACCTAGAATCCTATCTTGGGCTTGGCTGAGATCTGATGTTTTCATTTTCCCTGCCCACTCTCGGAGGATCGCCAGATGTACTCCCATCTTCCTGCCAGCTGTCTGCACAAACAGCCCTCTTGGCAGCAGCAGGCTAGGCAAATGGGTTGAGCAATGTGTGTTTGAGGACACTGTGTCAATTGTCAGCTTGACCATTGTCTAAAAGCATCAAGCCTGGTTAGTGAGGGTGCTGGTCTCGGCTGGCAGTGTCTAAACCATTATTTGCAGTGAGGTTATGGACCTATACTTAGGGGGATGTGCTCTTGCTAATTTAGCTCCTGGCTGAAGTGAAAAAAAGTAACCTAAAATCATAGTTCCAGTGGTGGCAGCAAAATAAGCTCCTGTGCAGATTGGGCTCTGAAGATAGAGGAGATAACTTAGAGAGGCTCCCAAGAAGAAATTATGTTCTTGGTTTTAATAAAATGAATCACCTCTGTGTAAAGTAAACAGAGTTCACAGGAGATGTTCCTTTTAGCTAAATTTTGTTTGTATTGCAGAGCCTGAGAGACAATAAAACCACCTCCAGTAACACACATGCATTAGTAAATATGTCTATTTTTATTTATATAATATGTATACTATGCACATATGGATTTATAAATTTATTTATGTATATAAACACATATGTACACATATAAATTTATGCACGTACAAATTTGAACAAACTGAAATTTTACAAAGATTTCTTGGTGCTCTTTGCATTGAGATCTGCAACACGGTGTTAGCAGGATACCAAAATGAAGAAAAGCTGTCTATAAACCAAATTTAAATGGGCTATCACACTCCTATTGAGAAAATTGTGGAAAACAAAAAAGCATATATACTGAAAAATAAAGCAGACTTCAAATCTCTTGCTGTTTTAGTAATGAGGACAAAAATGTTTACCGCATAGAGACATCTGATTCAAAAAATAAATTATATACCTTTTACTTTGGAAGTAGTTCAAGATTTGATCCATTAATTTCATCAAACTGGTTGTAGGAAAACATATTTCTGCAGTATCGGGAGCTGCCAGAATGACCTGGAATTAAGAGGGCAAAGGTAGAGTTACTTTAAGTATTTTAATTCATCTATTCAAAGATGATTTGTGTGAACACATTAAGAACACCAGTAAACTAATGGGAATAATTTTCTTCCACTTTTTCCAAATTCAATTGCATATGGTATGATTGCATTTGATCAGGGCATGAACATCATTTCACAGATGACTGTCTTCTGGCATTGATCATATGAAGTCAATTTAAATTATGACATTGCTTTTACCTTCCTCATGTCAGAATACTTTCTTGCTTCTAGTCTTAGCTGCCACAGCTATCAAATTGTGTGTATAATAAATTGTGTTTTGTTTAGAGAGCGATAACTGTAAAATATTGCCCATTTGGAGAAAAAGTGCTGCGATTGAGATTGATTCCTGGAGCTTAATGCATCATGGCTGCAATCAAGCAAATTTTAGACTTCTTATTTCTCCCATTAAAGACGATAATTCACAGTGTTCTATGGACCTTCTGTGTTTGAAAAGGAGAAAAGGAGCAAAAAGAGAAAAATTAGAAAATTAAAAAATTAAAATATTAGAAAATCCACACTGATTGGCTTCACACTCTACATATTACAGTACAGACGCTTTTATGGTCAATTCATTGCATTAAGTAAGAAAACATCTATAAAGAGAGAACTCATGCAAGATGGTTTGGAGTGGGAGATTTGCATATAGCCCACTGTTTTGAGTTTACCAGCCATGAATTCAAGTTGCTTGTTGATGCACTGCAGAAGTGTGCACATTTTTCTACCCCTATTGCCTGGCTCTTCTTTAGTACAAATTATTCTGTATAATCCTGGAATCTGGCTGCAGTTTAATGGTACATTGCAGACCTGGTCAAAGTGAGGCTTTAGGTAAATTCCCAAACCTGTAAGTTGCATACAGTCTGTGCTGGAATGCTATCTGCTGCAAGCCAGTTAAGGAGTAACACAGGCATGGCTTTATTTGCCCTTTGTACTCTTGAAGCAATTTCACCTGTTTACGGTACTATTTCAGAATCTTTGAATAATTAGCAGTAAAATATTTTACAGTTGCTTTCCTAAAATTTTAGTTTCTGATTAAAATACACATGAGATTTCGGACTTTTTTTGCTTTGGAAGGTGCACAGTAATCTCTCTGTCAACCCCCTACCCTCAACTGACCTTCCAGTGTCAGTTTAACAAATATATAAGAAGTAATATAAAGCAAAGTCTTTATTCTTGATCCATGAAATTAATTAATTCTTATGGTCAAATGATGCTGCTGTCTCTGTTACATTTTTTTTTTCACCACTGAATGTGTAGTTTTATGACTAGAAAATGATTACAGAGGTTGCCAAGGCTGCTAGCAGTCTTCCAGAAGCAGATGGTGTAAGAGTCATTATCAGAGCACTTCTGCCTGTGTTTCCAGGCCCCGTGTAAAAGGCTATTCCCTGAGTGTCTGAGATAGAAAGTTCAAATTGAAAAAAACTCTTCCAAGCAGTGAGACATGCTGTGATTTTCATACTCTCATTTCCCTTCTGATGAGCTTATCTGTTCATAGTCCCAATGGCTGGGAAACAACTGCAGCAGATTAGGAGAGTCATGACCAGGTATGACCAAATAGAATCACAGAATGGTTTAGGCTGGAAGTCCAACTGTTAACCCAGCACTGCCAAGTCCACGACTAGGCCTTGTCCCCAAGTGCCACATCTGCATGCCTTTTAGATACCTCCGGGTGTGGTGAATCAACCACTGCCTTAGGCAGCCTGTTCCAGTGCTCGACAACTCTTTTGATAAAGAAGTTTTTCCTAATATCCAATCTAAACCTCCTCTGATGCAACTTGAGGTCATTTCCATTTCTCCAATCACTTGTTAGTTGTAAGAAGATACCTAGCAATTCTAGAAACACTAGAAAATGCTCAGCAGTGGTGGTTGCATTGCTGTCTGTCTTTGGTGGGCAGGCACTGGAGGCACGCTCCTTTGCTGCTGCAAAGGAACAAAGCATTACTCAAAGGTTTACTGATGCGGTGATAAAAACAAATTAGAAGTTCCTGGTTTTACTATCAAAACAATAACTTTGAGAGCTTTACGTAGGCAGCAAAATCCTGTTTGACGACATATGCATTATCTGGGCTTGTTAGGGACTCTGCAGGTTGGCTGTTCCTTCAGACCACATCCCGTTTGCTAGAACCAGTGCTGCTGTGAGATGGTAGGTTAGTAAGGAGATGCACTAGTACTGCCAGGACAAAACCCTACTGTCCTTAACCAGGTCTTGCTTTGGATAATATTTTGCCTCCTTGTAAGTAATGATTAAGCTTCTTAAATACTCAGAAACTGATCCAGCCTGCACTGAATGGAGCAGAGGCTAGAGTGTTCTTTGAGGAACCATGTTGAAGACAGTGAGATTACCACAGCAAGAGGGAAGATATTGGATCCCATCAGTTTTGAGCTAAAATAAAGGAGGGGAAAATGGAATATAGTGTTCCTCGTGGATTCAATTTAAACACTCTCCATGAAGCTGGAGCAGCAGAAGTGTGATTTTGTTCCATAAATGACGTCTTTCACTTATGGCTTTATTCTCTTTTCATTAAAGTCTCCTCTGCTTCTGCCAGGGTGCTACAGAGAAGATTGAGTGTAAATGAGGATAAAGACTCTTGTCTTTAGGTTGCAGATTGGATAAACAAGTTCATGATGCATATTAATGAAAAATAACTGTGTACAAGTGTAGCCACCACTAAAACCAGTTAGACCTGTGGAAGAACAGAGGGATCTGCTTTAGGGCTGGCAGGTATCCATGCCACACCAGGGAGAGGATGCTACAATCCAGAGCACCCCTAGGTCCTGCTGAAGATGGGAGAATAAGGACTCATGACTTCTTTATTGTTTTGCTTTGCTTTTTTGGCTGGGGCATTTTTCAGGTCAACTGTAAAAGTAGCAATTGAAATGCTGGCCCTGCTAAATACAGAGTTTTGCCCTTGAGTAGAGCCATGCCAAGGTTTCACCAACAGATTAAAACCATATTGGGCCCTGTCTGTTCAAAGGTTCAAAAGTGGTTCCTGGCTTCACACCCAGATCATTCCCTAGAAAGCTGTAGGTTGGTGTGATAAAGCGCCAGGGGCTGCAGCCAGAGCATATGTTATTTTATATACTCAGATGCCTGTATAGACTGCTGCTGACATTGCTGGTCAGTAACACATTATCATTTGTTATTTGTTTCTGTTGCTGGTAGCAAACACTGCAGGGAAAAAAAGCATAAGCATATCCGTTCTATTGCCAGCTGGTTCCAGGCCTGCTTTACCTTTTGGCACCCTGTTTCCACCAGCTCACATTTGTGCTCTGCTAGCAGTGGAAGTGCCATGTGTCATCTACCCCACAGAGGACAGGCTTTCCCTCTGTAATGGGCAGCGTGGGCAGCCGTCGCACTCACTGGAAGCAGAGGGAAGTTTGCTGTTGGATTCAGGGTATGGTGTGGTCAGGCCACAGGCACAAATCTGCAAGTTCAGTGTGCTAAATTTGAGATTCTCCTGTCCAAGTTCTCTGGCGTGCTCCCCTGCCATGATTTGTGTAAACCCTTGAAGAGCACATACCTTCTTCTGCTGTGGTGACCTGATCACCTGAGGTGGTAGCCAGCCAGGGTCCGGTGACACAGCCAGGGCAAAAGAGCAGGAGAAGGGGTGATATGAGCTGCTCTTCTTGCTGGGACCCTGTGCACCCCTGGGGTGCTTCTCCCTGTGCAGGGGCACGTCCACCTGGGATGCTCACACTTGTTGCCTATCCCTGTCACATCACCTGGAATCTCATATGTGGGCATTCAAGGACACAGGGAGGTCTGAAAGGAAGTGCCCTGAGCAAAATGCATCCTCTGGTTGTCCGTGTGTTCACACCGGTCTTCGCAAAACCAGAGCAGCCAGGCCCGCTGGAGTATGTTGTCTCCAGGAGCTCACTGAAGGTTTGTTGCCTCAGTTTTAACAAGGTGGGCGTTTCAGTCAGCTCCGCTGTGTACAAATTAGATGTAAGTCTCCAGTTCCCAGTGCCTTGTCTGTATGCCCCAGTTAAGGGTATTCAATAACCCACTCCCTGCAGTTGTAAACAGGGCAGCCTGTGGCTGTCTAACGTGTCTAACACATTAATGAACAAATCTCCTGGTGCTCTGTGCCTCAGATGCACATACACTCCTGCACGCATGCCTACAGCAGGTCTTTTGTATGCAGAAAGTGCTTTCTTTGTGGTCTTTTCCAGAGTGCCATCACATGTAAAGAGAGATGTAAGGATTATGACTGTTTTTCACAGCGTATGCTAATAACTTATTTTCTAAAACAGACTAGCATCATATGGAAAAGGGAATTCCTAGAGATGATCTCACTTTTAAAGCACAGTGCTAAACGGGAAAGAAGCAGGATGAAAGACAGTCACGTTGCTCTGGTTCAATAACAGGAAAGTATTTGCATTTAATTAAAAAATATGTACTCTTAAGTTAGGATTTGGGCATGATGTTTTCAAAATTAGACAGAAATTAGGCAGAACACTTGGAATGACATGGTGTAAATGTAAAGAGACTACAAAGACACTTCATGCTTTGTGTTCAGGCTGCTTTTTGTAGAAATCATGTTTGAAAATACATCATTGTATGCACCTAGTGGCCTTGTATGTCTATTGTTTTCACTTTGGCATATATTAGTTGATGTGGGTTCTAGCCCACAGCGAGTTGGAAACCACAGGAGAGCTACTGATTGCTGGTGCCACGTTGCTCTGAAGGTAGCAAGAATGACTGTGACTGAATCTCTGAAGTTCTTACGTGTATTGATGTAGCCAACAGCATAATGTCAATTAGGTTATAAAATCAAACAGCAGGATGAATTGATCACAAATCTTTGATATTTGTTTTCCAAATAGGTGGAAGAGAGAGTCAACAGCCATATTTGCTGGAGTAGTGAACCAAATTGCTTTGACTGGAACCATTACTCACTTGCACCTTTGATGGCAGCAGCCAGGTAGGAGAGCGAAGGAAGGGTGTTTCTGTGTGAGCTGAGGGAGCGGGTCTGAGAGCATAGTTTTTCATTCTCAAAAGGCTTCATGTGGAAGTCACCCACATTTATACCCTGATTATGTGTCCTTTTGTTACAACTGAGGCCAGCTCTCGCTGAAATCAGAAACATTTCTCTTTTGGGGCAGGTTTTTGTTCATTTGGAAGTGTTGTCGTTGCTTTGTTCGCATGTTTGGTTTGCCACTTTTCCTTCTCTTACACAGTTCTTGTATCAAGTATCCAGGGAGCCCACTTCTTGAACTAAACAAGCAGAAAAGTGTGCTTGTAAAAATATAAGAAGATATGGTGGGTGAGGTTTTTATATCTGAAATGTCTGGGGATTTTTATTTACTTTGTCTTAAAATATAAGTTGGTGATTTCTGCTTGACAGTCTTTCCATTTCAAGTGCACCATGGACAATACTGTTCAAAGTTTAATTTTTTCTCTGGGTCTTGAACACTTGGGCACATTGAATGTGCAGTTACGAAAATGCTGATGTTGTTGTATGCAATAAAACCCAAGATAGCTTAAAGCTAGTGGATCCCCAACAGAGGTCTTACTATGCCATCAGATAGTTCAGAAGACAATTTATCTTGTCAAGAAAAGGTCTATTTTCAGCTACTGATTGCAGCTTCATGTTTATTTGGGTTGGTAATCACAAGCTGGTCCGTTTTCACACTGACAGTCTCAAAAACTATGCCTGTGTGCAGTACACACAGTTACTTTTGTTGCTGTAGAAGACCTGAAGCACTGAGCAGCTCCTCTTCTCTCATCTTCTCTGTACAGGCACATCCTTGATGGTCAGAGAATTGTTAGCCCTTAGAATTTAATAAGACTAGCTTGAAGGAGTGAAAGGTTAAGAAAAAGTTTGATCTCTCTCATTGACTTTATTTTTTTTATTATTATCCAATATTTATCTTCAGGCCTGGGAGCTAGGTGTATAAGGAAGACACTGGAGATTCTCATGTGATATTATGAGCACAGGAGGTGTTCAAAGAAAACACAGAACATATTTTGAGATAACCCCACCAGATTTTTCAGAATGTGTTGGACCTATATTTCAGAAATAGTGTTGGACCTATGTTTCATTTTATCTATGAATTCAGTGAAAGAAGGGGTTAAATTGAGAAGGACAATCCCTTGAACCTTTGCACAACCCTGGAACTTATCCCAAATATTCTGCAGTCCAGGATGGTGCTATATGGGACATCTCTTCTTATGGATCCCTCTCGAGGTCCCTGCAATGGAAGTTGTGGGAATCTCCATTGTTCTCTTTCCCCTCTGCAGTCTCTGGGAGCAACCGAGATGCTTCCACGCAGCCTGGGATCAAAGTTGGGTGAGTGAGAGGGTGTGAACTGATGGCTGTCAGCAGGGCTGTTACCCCCGCCAGAGGTCCTGTGGAATTTCTGTTTAAAGTTCAGCAGGAAAATAAACTGTCCTCATGCACCCCTGAGCTCTGTTGCCAGTTTGGAAAGCATTAACAGCGTGTGAAATTTATAAGGAGCAGTAATGGAACACTGCTGCGGTATGGAAACCTGGCCATGTCCTGACTCACCAGGCAGGATTTAAGTGGAAAACTGAGAACTTTGGTACACAAGAGTATGGCGGCCATCCTCTGAAATGGAGTTTTAGCATCCATTTTCCAGGTTTTGTTAGCATGGAACTCAACGGCACTTGTGTGCATTGGGCCCTTATTGCTGTGGCTCTTGTACACTGAGAACTCTCCCTGATAATCTGTCAGCCGAGTAACGGCACACTTCACTTTTTGTTTGGAACAATTGAATTTTAGAGTAGATGCTCTCAATTAACGTAGTTCAAACCAGTGTTATTGTAACTATGATGATACGTACCACTACCTCGTGTGCTAAGGATATTAAGGCAAGCGCTTAATACTGGTAGGGTAGGAAATACGCTGTGTGAGGTAGTGAAAGGCTCCCATTAAGAAATGGAGCCCTATTACTGCCCACTTTACAGGTGAAAGCTTGCGGTCTGATTCCACCACTGGGTATGGTGTGGTAGGAAGGCACATCTTCTCCAAGGACCAGAGCATGCAATACTTCCAAACCAGCAGTCCCAGCCGTCCTTCAGGGAATGTTTGCTGCAGCTGAGCAAGATTGCACAAGCTGTGGTGTGGAGGACTAACTGCTTTGTTTTGTCTGAGAATCGTTTGAAGATACTGGTCCTGGTTCTCTACTGCCTGAAACCTTTTGCTGTTTATACCTGGGTGTAGTGAATGCCGAGCGAGCATAAAATGCCACTACGCTAGTGCTAAAGGAGCTGTTACCCACTTTGCCCAAACATAAATGACTATGCAAAGGGTGAAGCAAGTTCAAGGTCTCTGTTTTTGTTGTGACATTGCCCCTAGATCCTGCTGCTCACTGCTGACAGTGTGAATAGAAGGAGGCTGAATCTTCCTGTACGTTTGAGCTCAAGATGTGCAAACTCGGGGAAGTGAGAGCACTTGCTTCTGGTCCCTCTAGTAGCCAGGGAGAGGCAAACCACTTTTCTTCTTTCACGTCCCGGAGGCGGCCGAGCAGGGTGGCTGGACAGCAGATCCATTCATCACTTCCCGGACAGCCTGTGGCGGGGTGGGGGGTGGCGGAATGAGACACGAGGACGTCCAGAGGAGGCAGAAAGGGGCACTGCGCTCTCCAGCCTCACGGCTGCCGGGCACGAAAGGCCGCGCTGGCGGGGCAGCGGGCGCGGGGGCTCCGGCGCTGCGGCGGCTCCGGCGGGCGGGGGCGGGCGGGATGTGGAAGGAAAAGCCCGCGGCTGGCGCAGCTGCCGCCTGCCAGCCCCCGTCCCCTCGGGCAGCTCCGGCACCCTTCTGCTGGCGGCGGGGTACGCCTGCGGGGGGGCGTTTCTCTTCTGTTTATTTCAGTGTCCCCAGCCCCAAAAAAGCAAAACCAGCCGCAAAAGCCATAAAAATCAGCACTTGTTTAATTAAATCTAACAACTTCATTCTCTCTCTCCCCCCCCCCCCCCCCCCTCTCTGCCCCGCCCCCCCCCA
>VZTI01002070.1:5570290-5647168 GCA_013397865.1 Struthidea cinerea | reverse complement strand
CCCCCATATGTGGCCCGTGCAGCCGCAGACGGCAGTGCACTGACATCCCGCCTGTTGGAAGGACACGGTCCTTGAAATGCTCTGGCACCGCGAGCTACTGCTTTCAAACTAGAGCAGAGACAGATAAGGATATCGTGAAGGAGAAATTTGGCGTTGCGTATTATAAAACCAAATCCTTAAAAAACCTGCGTACTTTTGGCAGTATTTCATATCTTGTAAATAGAACCCATATATATTCATGCGTATTTTAAGCAGAATATAGTGTACTGCAATTTCTGCCATCTAAGCAGATATCTTGGTAGAGTAATTTAAAAACAGAGCTGTTTTTTTTTTCATAGCCAGCACTGCACCGATTAAATAACAAGGCCAGCCTCCTGTGTTAGGCATCCTGGCCCAGGGGCTCCCAGGTGTCCATATACCTGCTGAAGGCAATGCAGGAGTTCAGGAGTTGACCCAGCACAGGGTGAGGGCATCAGTGGCTGGCTCTCTCTCTGAGCAGAGCTGTGTGGGGATGGTGTGCTGCAATGCACGCTGCTGTGCAAGAGACACTTTTAAAAAGCAAGACATGCAAATAGTCTTGAAATACAGGCAGCAGGAAGGATTCTTTATAATACCTGGATAAACCGCTATATGTTTAATTTCTTTATAATTCTGCAAGTAACCTACTTTTTGCTGGGGGTAGGGGGTCATAACAGCATGAACACTGAACCACTGAGCCCCCCACTTGATGGCATTAATTTTACATAACTTCCAAGACATGTACATACCTATTTGCATCTATATTTCCCTCTGTCTAAAAATATCTTAAGGTTATAGATTCAAGGCTTACAGCTTCAATTAAGACATGAGTGAACAATTACAATTTTAAATCTGCCAGTGACATATATGCAGAATTATTGTTACATACCATGTTGTAGTAACCATGAATTATTTTAAAATATAAGCAAGACACTATACTATGTCAGTCTTTAAAAGCAATCCTATGAACCTTGCTGTGTTCTTACCAAAATTTGAAGAACTAACATTTTTGAAAAATTACAGTCCAGTGCCCTGTGCAAATCTGTGTGAGTGGAGTCTCTTGCTCACTGTCACTTCGCTAAAAAGTTCTGAGACTGCAAAGTTTCAGCCAGTTGGGAAGCTCAGATCCACACTAGCAGTTACCTCCAGATGGCTGCACTTTCATTTGGTACTAAGCCTTCTAGCATCTCAGGGTTTGCATGTTTGGGATGGTGACGTGTACTGTTCCACTTGTTTTTGCCAGAAAATGTACAGGGCATTGTATGATAAGTTTTGACACATGGCATAGCACAAAGAAGAGGTGAGAAAGAGAGTGTGGGGAGAGAGAGAAGGGACAAGGAAAAGAGGAGGAGAGGAAAAGAAAGGAGTAAGAAAATGCAGCAAGAGAAGTTTATGTCAGTGTAATGAATTCAGCCCGACTGGCAAAGACAATCTGACTGCAAGTTGTGAATTTCATTGAATTTGATCCAAGAAAGACACAGCTGAGCAATCTGCAGGAAGCAATCTTTTCCTAGAAGTATGCAGCTCCAAACTATACAAATTCTTCCACTGGTCGTAAAATGTCTGTCTGCCACTGAACCTGTGCAATCAGGTATTTTTGAAGAGAAAGTGTTGTACTGAAACAGTCAACTAAAGAATAACAAAAAAATTCACTAAATGTAGAGTTTTGAAAGAAGAAAACCTATATAATTTGAAGTTGGCCAATGAAGCCCTAGTGATAAGGACAGTTAATCATTCTGGTGCAGCTGTTTCCTGACATTTCTGCAAAATGTTGTGGAAAAATTAATGAAGGTTCGTTCAGTAATGGTTTCAAGCTTGGCTAGTGGAAAATATGACAGTATTTCCATCGTCAATTAAGAACAAGCAAGGCCTTTTTTTTCCGTAGGGGAAGTGGTATGCAGTTTGTACTGCACAGGAAACTGTAGACTTGAGAGCAGCTGTGTGATAGTAACAGGTATGCAGAGAATATGGAGAAGGGCCCAGGCCCTCTTCCCTTATCACATGTGCTTCAGTGTAGTAGAAGTAGCTCTGTTATATACTGGAAATATGGGATACTTACGCTATCTACCATGTGGGGTATTCCTTTGAGTGTCTGGCTCTGAAAATAAATGCCCTTCTTGTCACTTCAGTCACAAAGCTTGTATTAATAAGGCTTTCATTGCAATTTTATTACCGTGATGTCAGAAAAGACTAATTCCTTCAGGTGGAGAGACAGAAGATTTTTTTGCCCATCTCTGAAATTCAAGTTACTTGCAATTTGACCTCAGCATGTCTGGTTGTCACAGCCGTGCAGCATGCCTTGGTGAGCACATCTGGTTGCTGTGCTGCCTGGGTGTGGAGCAGCAGTAGGGCCAGAGGGGAACTCGCTGGCCTCGTGTGCAGTACGGATGGGCTGTGTGTGCGAACTCGGTGTCGTGTGTGTGTATGTGGTGTTGCAGATAGCCAAGAAGTGTGTGGAAACACGAGCATGGCCAGGGGGTGCATTCCTGTTGCAGAGCAGCATAGCTGAAGGTCACTGTAGCAGCTGAGCAGTGACCTTTGCCCACTCCTTCACCTTGTAGCCCGCAGCTCCTGGCAGGCAGCCAGCTGCTGACAGCCTCCTCCAATGGCACCTTTGGGCTCCTGCTCCTGCCAAAGCTCCACTGCCTGTGAGCTCCTCCAGCCCAACTCAGTTTGGGGTATGCTGGATCCTCTCTGCACTTGAATAGGCTGTATGGGGCAGAAGGTAGTTGGGAAAGAGACGGTTTCACTCTTGAGAATAAATTGTGAAGACCAATCCTGTACAGTCAGTAGAATTAACTTTTTTACTCAAAGGGTTCTAAATTTTATTTTGTGTTAAAAATGCATTAGTGTGAAATGTACCAGGTCTGGTACAGAAACATTGTAAATCACTGCAGATGTTCAGGTGAATGATTTAGGTGCTCAGTACCTTTCTAGTACCTTTCTGGGTACTTTCTGTGAGGTTTTGTGCAAGCCTGCCTCCTGTAATAGCTTTTTTCTTCCTCTGACTCTCTGAGATACTTTGAGCCCTACCATAAATACGATTACTAGCCTGTTTACACGGTATGATGATTCATGCTGAAGTGGTGGATAAAAGATATATTACAATGAAGGGTTTATGCTTTCATAATATCGCTCTGTAAAGGAGACAATGCTCCTCCTGGAAATTTAGAAGACCCTTAGCAAACTCGCTAAAAATGTTTGTCTTGCTCTCTCTAATGGTAGTTGTAGAGTATGTAGCTCTTATCAACAGGTTTAAGCCAGTGTAAAACAATTAATAATGATAGAGTTATATCCATGATTTGTGACCATTCACATAAGCACATAAAAGCCAGCCCCAAGTTCTCTCTTCCTGATGCAGTCCACTGTGAGAAGCTTCATTTAAGATTCTCCCAAGCCTGCAATCCCTAGTGCAGGTAAACCTGTTGCTGGAGTCAGTGACAGCTTTATCAGTATCAGAGTTACCAGAGCATTAGAGACAGCTCATGTAAGAGCTGTCTTATATGAGTTAGTTAGTCTTGATTTGGGACATTAAAAGATTAATCCTTCAAGCACCCCTCCTGTAACCACGTGCATGCTGCCACTGCAGCCAGTATACTCTCATGCCCGCAGCGAGATGGCTGCGTGCTGCAGGGTGTGCTTGGGAGTAAGGGAAAGATGAGGGCTTTGCTTTTGCAGTTTATCTGATGTGGGAAATCTGAGGGTGCTGGGTCAAACGAGCTGCTTTTAAACTTCTCAGCGTGAGGGCTGTGCCTACAGCTGCTTAGGAATTTCCCATAAAAACAGTTTGTCAATTGAAAGCGGAATTTCCACAAGAACAAGTTTTCCACTGGAAAATTTCCATATTGCTATTTTTATTTTTTTGTTTTCCCATGGAAATCTCCGAATGAAATACTTCCCCTTAAGTCACTTTACTCCATGAAGAAGACCTTTGATTAGCTGATCTGAGCTAAAACGGTTTCAGCTGCCTTTAAGTTGCATCTGCCTATTATGTCTCTCATCTCATTATGAATGGCAGTACAAGAATTTAATGCTTAAGAAGTTCCTGTGGGCAGACCACCTTGACAGTCTTCATGTCCCACACTGTGTTGTAGTCACTTGTGTGAAAAAGATTACTAACTACTGAAAAAGCAATGTCAAAGTGAAACAGGTTCTACAATAGAGGCCCCAAATCCTGGGGAACCAGAGAAGCCTTGTTAATTTGTGAGCTTACATCTTTGCTGTTTAAACTCAGTTGCCCAAAATTTTGTGTGTGTTATACAGGTTATTTAAGATGTCTGTGGGGATTGTAAAACTGTTGGACTCTATTTGAGATTGATGGGGAATAAAAAGTATGTTTAAGTGATTGTAAAATTGATGAAGATCACACAATCAAGGTGAAGGACTTCCACTCATCTTGTTTTAATGCCTGCCCTGACAGCCCCTACCGAGGGCAGCTGGGTAATGGCTGAGACATTACTGTAGGTGACTGGACACCTGGTGCTGAGCATATGGGAGGGGAGAGGAATGCTGCTGACACCAAAGTGTTCATTGTATCACACAGTGACCTCTTATGGATGAACATTAATTTTTACTTAAACTAACTGCTTGAATAGTACCAGTGTTTGTAGTAGGTGCTGGGTTCTCCTTATGGTACTGTGCCTCCAGACTTCTATGAATCTTTTTCTCTGTCTTGCTATCTCTCATCAGTTCTTCTTGCTGTTCTCATTGACACGTGGAGCACGTTCTACTCGCAGCACTAAAACTTTGGTTATATTGCTTGGTGACCAGCTGGCAGTCTTGGTTATCATGACTGATGGCACGCACAGAGTACTAGCCCCTGTTGTCCCTGAGGGAAATGTCCCCCAGGAGGAAACGGGCTGTACCAGAAGGTGGACTGTGTGACAGCCGCTGCACCAGAGGAAGCTGGCTATCGACGTGAGGCTGAAGGCAGGTGCAGATTTTTTCACCTGGTGCACACAGGAAGCAGCATGTGGCCAATGTCTGACTTTCCTTCAGGCAGCCTCCCCTGGGCTTCTCAGAAAGGCATGGGAGTTGTGGTTAAATATGACAGTCTAACCTTTTTCTTGCTTACAAACTGAACAGGAGCTAAGTAACTTTAAGCCATTAGCTCCATTTTAGGTACGTCTTCCACTGGATGAAGGGCAGTTGACTCTCAATCATATCTTCCAAACAAATGGCTCAGAGTGAAAACCCTGGGCTACCTTTACCTACAGCAGAGCATGGTGCCAGCACGTCTGATGCATCCTCCTCTGTCCCTTATTCTACCCCTCTCGCAGGATTCTCTTGAGTTCCCATTCCCCCTTACTCTGTCACTGGTTTGTTCTGACCCTCATAATTTTCACTGGGTAGCCTGAATTAGATTTCTGAGTGCTGATCTGAACCTTCTTCCTTCTGGGAGCATAGGACTGACAGCTTATGGAGAACTTGCTTGACTCTATGAAATCAGGAAGGGTTTTTTAGAGCTGCTTTAGTCATTAATCCTGCCAGCATCCCCATTCTTACCAGATGGTGCTGGGAACCCTCCCAGCCCCAAACCCTTCTGCTTCCCCACTGCTTAGCTGCCCCACTGGTGCTGAAGACAAAGGTGACAGATCTGAGTAGAAAGAAGAAGGGGCACATAAGGACTGGTCATTAATTCTTTATTTAAATATGTCAACAGTTGTGTTTAGGTGATACCAACATAAGTTGCTGGCATTCAAGGAAACATCTAATAGGCCTTCTATGCTAACAGCAGAGACTTAATTGTACCAAAAAGCTGAACACAGTTTCAAAGAGCACAATGTATCTCCACCATTTCCACCTGTGTGTTGTCCTTTGGGAAAAACAATAAAGCCCACCTCACTTGTAGTCCCCTATGCTAAAATGGAAGGTTTTCTTCAAGTATAATTGAAACTGGAGTTCTCATTCACATGTTAGAATTTGAAGACTAACTGAAGGAATGATCGCAGCAATTATTCACACTGTTTGGAAAGAAAAAAACAATTGACAAAACCTACATTGGTGACAATCAGTTGTATTTCACGGCTGCATTGCAAAGGCCTCGGTTCTAAATATAAGATAGGCAGAAGTTGTTCTGTTTAGTGTGTCCTAAAATTATCCAGCACAGAAATACTTTAAGGAAGTGTAAAAATGAATTCTCAATTTCTCAAAAGGCAGCTTAAAGGGGAAGGCATGCTGATGTGGAAGTATTGAATAAATGCCATCTCGGTAACAATTTTACCAAATGTAGGGAAGAGTCATACACGTCATGTCCTTGTTATAAGATTCATGGAGAAAATACTCCCACTCAGATAGAAATTCACTGTAAACAGCTCTCTTGCTGTTAGAGTTGATGTACTTTTGAAGATGCAGTGGCTCTTAGAAGGAAAAGAGCATGTTGTGCAATAATGTGACCTTATGTTGCATAGACACTTCCAGTTTTGGAATGTGAAATGTCTGAAACTGGGAGTGGGCGGACAAGAGGTGGAGCCAGTCAGGAGCCTGGGTGGCTGCGTTTCTGAGAAACTCTCTTCTGCTGGTGAGTACTGCTAATTCGCCAAGCGCACGGCTAAAGCCCTGAATAGTGCTAAGCTGAACCACTAAACAATATCAAGTTTCAAATGGACATGGAGCTATAGGGTGATATTTTGGAAGTTAATTGTATAAAACCTAGTTGAAAACAAGGCTGAATTCTTTCAGACCTGAAACCACAGCCTCCCAGAATGCGTCAGAGACTCTTGATGCTGCAGCGAGGTCAGCTTCTCTCCCCCCCCCCACCTGTGAGTCAGGACAATTCTATTATAGGAAGCTTTTATTGGAGGCTCTCGATAGAGAGGTAGACAACATGCAGATGGTGAGGACACAGTGGGACAGAGTTTGGATCCTGTACCTGCATAAATGGTCACCAACAGGCGACCAACAGGTCAGAAGACCATTTTTTTCTGGAGAACAGTGGGATACTAAGGGAAGAATAGTATTTGAGCAAGAGGTAGGTTCAACTGATTTCACCTTCTGTCTAGTTAAAACTTGGATTCAGAGTCCACTCAAGCTGGCATTGTATCGATTTCTCAAGGGGGACAAAGGCTAAGTCTCTTGTGGGCTTAATGCCCTCAGTGCTTGTCCACAGTTTCTTCCGTATCTGCTTTTGGTGAAAGTCACAGAAAAATAATTTTAGAGCAGCTCAGTTCACTGTAGAGAGAAAAAGAAAACCAAGGAGGAAACAGAATGTATTTGACAGGTGGGAATTTCAGAGGTGTTATCTTGATTTTCAGTCAAGGCAGGCACTTTTTAAAATAGAAACTTCCTGTGGGGTAGTCATCCACTTACTCTTTTCTTTTCTATAAATCCAGACCTGCTCATGGGTGGATCAACACTACTGGGACTTAAAAATATCCACAAGCAATGCTGCCCCATTTATATTAGCGTGCCTGTAACTTTTTCCTTGTTGCTTGTTATTGCTGTTATTACCTGGACTGCTCTAGCAGAGTGTTAGCATAGATGAAATTCCTGTAACAAGCAGCATTTTGACAACTTGGAGCTGTGGTTTTAGATGTGCTCTCCTTTTAATGCTGGCAGATGCTCTGTGCTTCCTGGGCTCACTGCTACTGGAGAAGAAGTATCTTACAGCAGTCTGTGATTAAAAAGATACCTCTAGAAATAATTTACTCTATCAGGACTTTTTTTATTTCTATGTGAGATTGCTAGCAGCAGGTAGGAGATCCAGGAAACCAGCTCTAGCTACTTAATTCATGACCTGTGAGAAAAGAAGGTTTTGGTTTCCACTCCGGATGAGCACCTTGAGTGAAAAGCAGAGCATGCAAAGGGCTGACCTACCTGAGCCCTCAGCACAATGGGTAGTTCTGCATTTGAGTTATTTTCCTGAGAGCAACCCATGTAGAGTTTTCCACATTATTGAAAGCTTATGTTGTACTGGTTTGATCCACTTTCCATTTCACTGGTGGAATATTTCTATTAATTTTCCCACAAGCTGATTCAGACTGCATAAAAAGGGGAAAAAAGAAAAGATTCAGATTTGAATCCATGGGTGGTGCATTTTATGAGCATCTTCATCAATGCTTTGTTCCTAGAGGTGTAAACAACCTTTTCTTTAAAAAATGAAGAACAACTGGATGCACTTCTGGTGTCCCTCTGACTGCCAAGCATTCATTAGTAAACAGCCAGGCAAATGGACCTCTTTATGCAGATATTCTGAGCCCGTATGTGGACCTATTCACATGTGGAGTTTGAGTTGGAGAAAATAATGTGCTCTCGACAGACTTGCTGAGACAGTTACCTGCCTGAGATTACATTTGTGTTTTCCATTCAGAAAGTTTTAAGTCTAAAGATGGTTGTGATGGAAAAAGAACTACCTAAAGCGTAAAGCAAGGCTGTGGTTTATCTGAGCTTCATGATGAGGAGGGGGTGGACAGACAAACCTAAGCAGAGCAGTGTGGTCTCCCAAAAGGGATGTAGAACTGCCCCAGGCAGAGGATACTCCTGGACATTTTGACGGCACTAGCTGCCACATTCCCCTTTTAGTGTGATTCAGCTAATTATTTCCCTGTTGGATAAGATGGAAGTATGCTTCCTCTGCCATCTGCCTGGTTCCCTGCTGTCCAAACCTGCTCTGACCAGTCAGCAGGAAATGTGGGTGCCTTTGACCTCCACTGGCCTTTTTCTGGCCTTCCTCTGCCCTTTGCTCTTTCTGGCAAGGTCCTGTTGCAGTCAGACTGCAGGATAGCAGCCTAAGTGCCAACATCTTCCAGCTGTCATGTGAAACTGCAATTTGGTTCACATCAGTTCTGTTCTTTCTCTAAGCAGTTTATACAGAATATAAAAGTTCATATCCTATCTTGTGATTAGATTTGACATCCTTGAACAGATCAAGGAGAAAAATGAATTGCTACCCTGAAGAAAGTTGTGAAGAAAAATATCAGAGTGATGTCTTTTTTGCTTTTAAGTTTTGCTGATCAGAAATCAGAGGCTGAGTTTTGGATCAAACATCCATAGCGATTTTACAATCAAATACTCCCAGCTTGTGAAGATGCAAACAGCAGCTACTCCAGCTTGCTCTAATGAACCAGCAGCTCTTTGTTGATGCTAGCAAAGCAATTAGGCTCCCTGTTACGCAGTTGCATCTGAGCATTTTGGTTTATTTCACTCAAGCAGACCTCACCCATCCACAATTAAAATGGCATTTTCATCTCACACTCCAGGGTTGAGAAAAAGCTTTTGAAGGTCTTCATTCCTCTGATGAGCTTGGGAGAGGAACAAAATCAAACAAGGGTTTTTTGTGGCAGGAGTTGGGTGGTAACTGAGACAGTTGGCTACTTCATTATAGCAAACACGTAGGTGGCCTTTCTCAGGTTTTGAGATCCAAGAGAGGAGCTCTGACTTGACTGACATCTTTGAGGGGAGTGGAGTCAATCCTTTGCAGAAGGAGGGTCAGGTCATCTGTGCCATATGCAGCGTGCGCTGACAGTGAGCCCTTTCCTCTCAGCTGCTTTGAAGTTACAGTCTCTATCTTTCTGGCAGGATCAGATCCAAGTGGTGAGATGGCCCTGAGTTCGGGCAACTTAAAATGTCTGTAATTTTTTGCACCTGTTTGATTGTAGTATTTGTAGCTCATTTTTACCCTGGCTTTCTTTTCAGTGTAACAGTTACCAGCAGACTTCCTTGCTGGTACTGGTTCCACTCTGAAGGAAAGGCTGGATGTAATTTGGAGGATCATTAGGGTGAGATCAGCTCTTGAAACCCGAGTCAGTTAATGATGAAACCCGAGTTTTGTTAATAATACATTGTAATTATTACTGCCAGCAGGGCAGATACCTCGTATTTCTCATCTTCTTAGCTTGAGGGTCCTGGGGTCTTGTTCAACTTGTCGGCTGTTCCACCCCTTACTTATGTCTACAAAAGGAAGATTCCTGGTCTCCACCACCAGATTTCCACTTGAGCTTTCCCAGGTAGAGCAGTGTCTCTGCAGATGTCGGTGCGTTACACAAGCTGGGGTGCAGAGGGGCCGAGAGGAGGATACATGATCAACAGATGAAGCAGCAGAACGTTAATAATAAAAGACACCTAATTGGATGTGCCCTTTTGCCCAGCAGTGAGGACACATGTCAGTGCACAGCAGGCACTGGGCCCGTGGCAACCTGCTCCCACCTCCTATAGGTCTTCCTGAGGACAAAATTGCATTATGAGCTGAGCCGCTTGCCTGCTGCAATTGCCACTAAAGCATTAATCCTAACCTTTTGTAGACTGCATCCATGCTTGTACCTCAGAGATGCTGGGCCAGATTGGAGGGCTGACATAAATCATGGTGTGCCTTACGAGTTGGTGAGTGGGAGGGGAGGGCACACTGGGGAAAATGACACCACGCAGGGGCGGGAGGGAGAAGGCTGTGGCAGGAAAAGCAACCTGCGGCAGGATGTAGGAAGATGTGAGATAGCTCAGACTCTCTTTACTTAATGCTGTATTTTCTTACTGCCTCCTGTAGCTCCTGTTGCAGCCTCCCCTGCTGTCCTGTGCTGGTGCCCGCTACCTCCATCTGCCCATGGTGGGGGGAGGTGCTTTAACCAGCTGTAGGCTTTCATTTTGTGTGAAATGCCACTGTGGAACTGCTGTCCCATCTGAGGTGCAGGACACCACTACATCCGGTATCCCACCCTATCTGTGCCATGTGTTTGCGAAGACATGAGTTAGGGACTTATTTTAGGACAAGATGAAATGGCCTCAAGTCACACCAGGGGAGGTTTAGTTTGGGTATTAGGAAAACTTTCTTCACAGAGAGGTTGGTCAAGCAGTGGAACAGGCTGCTCAGGGAAGTGGTGGAGTCACCATCCCTGGAGGTATTTAAAAGTCTCGTAGATGTGGCGCTCTGGGACATGGTTTAGTGGTGGACTTGGCAGTGTTAAGTGAATGGTTGGGCTCAATGGTATTAAAGGTCTTTCCCAATCGAAATGATTCCATGATTCTACATTTGAGACAATAAGGTTCCAACACCCATAGTTTAGACACTGGCCAAAGGAGAAAGCCTATAGCAGGAACTTACCAAAGAAGAAGACTTCATTCCCTGATTTTAAGATTTCAGTCTATTCTACAGAATTTTGGAAAATACTGGAATTTTGGAATGTAATAGTAAGTGTTCTATTTTCTAAAGTGTACAGTGTAGATAATTTTTCATTTTTCTAATACACTTTTCTGCAGTTTTCTTAGTTTAATCTTCTCCTTTGTACATCTTTCTTTAAGTAGGTGCAATCTTAAAAAGATAGGTAATGTATTACTGTTGCTTAAACAGAATTTCGGCTCCAAATCTCAGTGGGGGGGTAGGCTGAGGTTGTGATCGCTACGCTTTTATCTTTATAACTTATGATCCCCAAAGTGGTTGAGGCTATGTGGTCCTGTCTCCTATTAACTTTATGGAAATGTACTGCCAGAATATGGTCTTCAGTATTTAAGCCTACTAATAATTATTTTTACATCCATATTTCCTCTAATATAATAACATTTATTCTTCATTTCAGGTGAAAATTAAATTGTCTGAAGAATAGTATCATCAACTGATTTGTCTTGCATCGTCATGTTTATCTATTCTAGTAAAAAAATCAGTGATTATTAAATTTACCACTAAGGCATAGAATGAAAAGACAACACTATGATGCTGCACAAAGAGTGCTCTTGCATCAGTGGGAATTAATCACAGCATATCAAGAAAAGAACATGGTCTCAATTTCCCCCTGGAGTTAATGTTAAAAATTTAATCTTATTAACTTCAATAACTTTTTGTTTAATGTTAAAATCAGAGGAAAATAAAAATTGTAATGTCAGAATAATCATTTGGCTTGAATCTTGCATGTGAAGTTGGCAATATGTTACAGTGGGCTTTTTTCCCTGTTGTAAATGAGAGAGAAGTAAAAACCTGTGTGTTTTTGTTTAGCCCTGGCCCCAGCAGAACTGATGGGCGGTATTTGGAGCCACACAGGAAGGCTGCATAATGATGAAACAAACCCCTCTGTTGTGCGTCAGCCAAACAAGTCATACTATCAAATAGAAAAAGCAAAATTGTGGGAGAGACCATTTCCTAGCACAGCTTAGGCAGAGCACTAGACAGCACTAGGAATTTGGCATGAGTGTGGCTTCCAGTAGTGGTATCGCAGCCACAGTCTTTAAATAGTTGCAGATGTTCTGAAGGGGGTTGTGGGGACCGTCCCCGCCTTCCCTTTGGGAAGCAGGGAGTGAAGCGCATGGCCTGCAGGAGCATGGAGTTGCCCTGGAAGGAGACTTGGCTGAACATATCTGAACACAGCTGAGCATAGCTGTGGCTCGTCCTGTTGCAATCAAACCCACGGGAGGCTCAGGGCTCCTGTCAGGATGAGCAGTGGGATGGTCTGTGTGGCAGCCCAACCAAGCCTGGCCAGTACCAGCAGTAGGCCAAGCCCTCCTGTTCTTGCCCAAGGGGCGACCCTTTGGCTGCAGTCTGAAATTGGAGTAAGTGATGTTTCCCTTCCTGGCCTCTCCTTCGTGCCAGGGAAGGGCCGTGCACCAGCCTGGGGCAGGTGCGACATGCAGAACCAGGCTGTGAGAGAGCCACTGTGTCCCACTGCCCCCAGTGCTGCCGCTGGCCGGGCAGAGCCACCTCCATGGCGTGGGACCTGCCCCCTGCCTTCGCCTCCTGCTGCTCCCGGCTCTCGTTTTGCCTCTGAATCTATTCCCATGGTCCAATGGGCTGGGTATTAGGATGCCATAATAGAAAGCTTCCAACTATTTGTTACGGGACGTCAGGATGCAAAAGCCACTTGGAAGATCTGCCTGGTCTTTTCACCTTTACTCTTGTCATAATGTCAGTGAAAAGGGGAGGATTTCAAAATCTGACTTTTACCCCCCTTGTGTTCTCAAGTTTCTCAAGAAACAGGAAGCTGTTTTGCATAAAGGTAAGATTGTGTTTTTAACAAGAAAAGTTGGTGTTAGACAGACTAAATATACCCACACAGTCATACTCAGTGGGTAGTCCTGGCTATTTTTAGGCTTTATTTGTGCCTCTCTTTATTTGTTTTTTTTTTAGTGACACCTCCACTGTACCTTCAGCTTGTAGTGAGGCACCACTTCCTGTGCTGGTATGAAACTGGCAATTACAGCCAGCCTTGTCAGGTGTCATTTATCAGGCATTGCAGAGGGCTGGTTTCAGCAAAGGAAGAACAAAGCTTAATAAAAAGAGAGAGAGGGAGAAGCATTCTGTTAATAATTTGCCCTTTGCAACAACAGACCCTTATCAGATCACCCACGCTCATCTGGCTGCTGACGCTGTACTTGCTTCATTAGTATGAGCTATTTTTACACCTTTTGTGTCTTTTGAGGAACCGAGTGGGCCTGCTGGCTTGTAGTGATTCACCATCAGGCGAACAGGGTGTCCTCAAACCCTGTCCGTGGGGGAGGAAGGCAGAAGTAGGGGAAAGAGTTCAATTGAATAAGCAAGTCGATTAAGTTGATTATTTGTCTTAGGTTGTCTGAGTGCTAAAACATCACACTGTAGTCTTAAGGAAAATAGCCCATGTGTTTTTGGTTTGCAATGCAGCATTTCAGATTGTTAGGAGATATCCCAAGGAGCATTTAGTAATAATTAGTTCAAGTGTAGCTTAGCAAACATGAAGCCCTGCATGCTTGTGCATATACTCTGGGTGATCATTTCCCTGTCTGTAAAGGGAATGTTGACAGCTAGACATGGGGATGTTTGGGAGTTGAACTTCATCTTTAAAGGTCCCTTCCAACTCAAAACATTGGGTTGCATGTTGGTGATGCTTTCTTTTGTTTGTTGTGTACAAATGTCATTGGTGTATCACAAGCACCCAAGAGACTTTTGGGCGAGACTGTTAGGTGATTTCACTTCTGATAATGGAAAGAAAAACTAAACTTGGTGGACTGAGCCAGGCAGGATGCAGGGGAAGGAGAACACTGTATGAAGTTGTCTGGAGTTTTTTAAAGCTGAGCAGCAGTTGCTTTCCCTTTTGATGAACCATCAGTCCTGAGAATGTCCTCTTAAGAGCCTGCTGAGCTCTTGCCTGATGGCTGCAATAAGGATCTTTGCTGCCTTACTTCAACTTTTCAGGGATAGGAGTAGTTTGGTGTTCAATGGTTTCATATTGCAGGTTTCCTTGGAGCAGTTTCAAAAGTTAGTGGTATGTGAGATACATATATGAAACTTTAAGGAGCTGTGGTGATGCACCCTAGTCTGACCTTGTCTGATAAAAAGTCGTCATGAAGCCTGAACAGTGTCTTTCCTGAAAAATGTTTTGGGTTTTATTGTGCTGTGCTTGTTGAGAATCTGTAACTTAGCTGTCAGCTTGGTCTGTCCCTAAATATCAGAAGCTCTGGAATAACAGAGATTTAAAATGTGGTTTCAGGCATTTTGGTAGATCTTCATCTCTTTAGAAGTGTTTGCTTGGGAGAGTGATGGTAATGTTGATGAATACAGTTGATTTGTGTTTTGTAGGAAGAAACTTAAGTGCAGAGAGTAAAATTTCATGTATACCTACAAAATGCAGCAAAAAGCATATGCGTATTTTGCTGAAATTTTAGGAGGTGTTCTGATGCAATTGAATATTATACATACTGACTTTCAATGCTTCATACAGTAAAAAAGAAAAAAGTGCTGTAAAATATGGCCAGAATAATTTTAAAGAGGTTTTTTTTTCATTTTTTTCCTCTGCTAGCCATCCTGAGGGTTGTAAAGAAAGCAGCATTCTTAAATATGCAGTCTAATTAATGTATCCTACATTACCACTATAGTGATCAGAATCTTTAGGTGGTGCTCAGTGACTGGATTCACTACACCAAAATGCCTGTATTGAGTCATTAGTCAAAATGAAAGATTTTGCTGCTGAATAGTGACTGTTGTGACATCTGTGCGATGTTTAGGATTTGAGGCTTAATAACTGATCTCAGCTGAACTCTTACAAAGTATTCAGGATGGATTGAAATAAAACTGCTGTGAAGACCCATTCTACTTTGGGGGCAAAAAGTGGAAAAAAAAAATAGTAAGAACATACTGCTGATATTTAGCATGTGTCTGGTTTTGTTTTGACATGTGATGACCACAGAGCTTAGTAAACAGTGAAAGGTTTTAAAATAAGCTTGTATAATAATTTGTGTGAGGGAAAAACAAAAGAAGCTCAGACGCTATAAACGTCTTCCTATGTGATTCTTCCCAGGGCGAGGGTTTCAGTCGCAGGCAGTGCATTTGCTCATTCAAAAAGGTGTTTGAAAGATACTGGTATTTTCATGTGAAATGAAAGTGGTTTCTTCTGACATGGTGTGAAAGGAGGCATGGCTGTTCGCAAAATCTGCCGCGGTTGCATAATTAGGATTGTGTAACTTTTTAACTTAAAAAACCTCACTTCCCAGAAAATTAAGTTATATTTTCCCTCTGAGGTGAAAATGCTAGGCAAAGGCCTGATTTTTTTCTCTTATTTCCTTTTGGCATGAAAAGAATAATTACTTTGTACCTAAAAATGTTGCAATATTTACACAAATTTTGTTGGTTTTTTTTTTTCCCTGGGAAAACTTGGGGAAAAGCTGTATGATTGCAACAATAACAGGGATTTACCAGTACAGCTGTGTTCTCCCCAGTGGCTGCCCATTTGCAGTTCTTGTGTGAAAATGATGAGGCATTTCAGCCTTTGCATGTCTTTCAGTTAGGAAAATTCTTATATCTGAAAACTTTAACAGTTTGGACTCTCCAGTGAAAATGTTCTTACCCTTCTTACTGTAGGTGATGTTTTATAAGTCTATAAATGACTCCAAACCACATCCGCATGGGAATCTTGGTCTTCGCATACTCTTTATCCTTTCCAAGTGCTGCTAAATTCATAGTTTACTTAATCTGTCCTTTATTAGGTGTGAAATTTCCCTTTCTGATTAACACATTTCTTTGTGTTGAATTGAGAAAAAAGTTCTTTAATCTCAGTAATTCTCACCAGTTCTTCCAAATGCAAAACTTTCATTGCAATCCCAGTGGCATCACATAGCATCATTGGTTAGTGTCTGAGCCTTTGCTTTGCAGAGGTTTTTAGCCCTTTTTGGGCAGGGCCAAAACTCCATTTCTTTTCGAAATGGCAGGTGTGCAAGGAAAAGTAATTCTACAAACAGTGATTGGAAACTGACACTTCTATGGTTTGGCACAGTATCCTTATGTTCAACTGCTGTGGCTCAGAAGAAAGTGAGATAAAGATGAGTTTCTGCTGATAGAGAGTAGCCCAAGGCTTAAGAGCTCATCTGTATCTCGGCACTGTTTTGGATACTCCTATGCATTGTTAATGTGTCTTTAGTAAATACTGTTGCTTACTACTTAATTCACCCTTGAGAGACACTCATTCTTCTGCAGATAGCACCAATGGGATTAGGCATCATATCAACCTTGTTTCAGCCGTCAAAATGGTGTTTAAAGAGGACCTTAGTGGTGGGCATCAGTTTCTGACAGTTCTCTGCATGGGAGCTGTTCTCACTCTCATAAGTCACTGTGTACTACAATTCAAAAGAAAATGGGGGGTGGTTGGGGGNGGGGGGGGTGGGAAGGGCAAAACAATTGTGGTATTTTTGTTGCCTTCTGAAATTTTAAAAATACTGATTGTACTGCCTGTCAGATCTGCCATTGCTCTGCCATTAAATTTTAAGGTCCACATGGGAAATGATTGGTATTTTATTAAACTCTTTACATTTTTTAACTTGTTCCCCAAGGAAATAAGTACCAGTGTGAAATGATTAGCAGTTTATATAGTTCTCTAGTTCTCTTGCTTAGTTTCGTATCTGAATAATCCCCATCCTTTGCTTTTGTGTAGAGACAGATTCAGGATGTCCATGTCAGAAGGCAGTCAGATAGAACAGGTAGATTTTGTGTTACCTGACATGCTCTGTCAGACTCTTGAAGTGCACAGCAAGATTAGCCAACCAGAAACAAAATATTTACCTGATCCATTAAAAGCAGTGGGATCAGAGGGATCAATTAACTGCTAATTGATTGACAAGATTGTTTGACTTGTTGGCTGTTTTGGCATCTCTTTGATAGCAGGGTTTTGTTCAGTTCAAGGAGAAGAATTGTTTCAAATTCCTACCTATAAAGGAAGCGTTTAAGATTAATTTGGTGCCTGCATAGTTTTTTCTCTTTTTTTTTTCTTTTAATACTCATCCTGTGGAAATAAGTGTTCAACTGGTCTTTGGCAATGTTGAAGCTTTTTTTATACATTTTTTTCCATCTGGTAGTAATGTGTACATTACTGATGCTGAAACAGGAAATAGTGATCTACTTTTCAGTGAGCAATCCTTGTCATTATAGTTAAAAGGTCAGTGTTAAAGCATTTCTGCTCTAGACTTCTTCTATGGCTTCTTCAAATACACTCAATTTGAAGTTTAGGTTTTTGGTTGGTGCTATTTTTCTACAGAGAGTGGCAGTTTAAAATTATATTTGAGATACTTAACATAGCAAAAACTGACTGTTTTGCTGCAGCTGTACTCAAAGCATTTATGATACAAACCAGCATCTATTAATGAAAATTGCCCATGTTTTTTTACTACTGTGTAATTGAACATTTCTTGCAATATATATTACGATTTTCTCTGTAGACATCTTAGAGGTGTTGGATTAGTTTATTTTCACCTTGTGGCAAATAACTTCAGATATTTAGTATGTAAGATGTAAAAGCCTAAACCTAAGGGGTCTGACTCTATTTGTTTTTATGAGGAGTAAATCTGGAATTATGTCCTTGGATTTGCAACTCATTGCTTCAGATTCATACCAGGCTAATGTAGAGCAGAATTTGGCTCTCCTTCTTGCTGTCAAGATAATTTGTCTCCTTTTAGTCTCTCCGAGTCAAGTCTTGTATCTGTTCAAAGCTTCTTGAAGTCAAATGAGAGGCTCTTGTTTCATACCTGATTTTTCTGTTCGTGTGTGCCTGACCTCTGACTCAGTAGGGTCACATTCAGAGCCTTGCTCTTCCTCACAGCAAGTACACACAGACATTTATATGAAGTGTCTGAATAGGTGTAAGATCCTACAGTTCAGGTTATCAGGTGTTAGGGTACAACAGATTTGAGGATTTAATTGTTTTCTTAGTTGGTTTCAGTGTGCTTTTAAGCAGACAGATTCCAGTTATTTTCTTCAACATACTCTGATAATAGTCTCAGCTAATAGTTTGAATTATTATCTGAATTAATTAAGATTAAGGTGAATTTGGAAAAGGCATAAAATTAATGAAATACTCAATACTACTACAATTATCTAAGATGTGTTGCCAGTTCTCAGTGGCTGAGATTCTAGAACAGTTCTCGAAGTATAAGCCAGATTTAGTTCAAGCACTGAAATAATAATTGCAAAAATCAAAATGCCAGGTTTTGTGCCACTTCTAGTTTATGCACAGAATCTGTCCCTTGAAACCAGCAACTACCAGGGACACAAATGTGCACTCATGAGAGTAAAAGCCTGAAGTTGGTGTTTGGTCACAGTGAGGCTGCAGTCTGCCCTTGATGTATCTGTAACTGGATCCTCTCAGTGAGTCCCCTCAGTTCCTGGCTTCTTGGGGAATCCTCGTGAGCACAATATAGCAATGGAGAACAGATCCTGCCCTGTAGCTTGTCCTCAAGTAAGCTTAGTACAGTTTGTTAGATCATTGCGTACTGTGTGTACTCGCTGAGCAGTGTTTGGGTTTGTATTGGATAGTACTTTTAAATGACATTTTAAAAAGTATATTGTAATAATTAGTTCAGCTGCACAAATTAAAAAAAAACAAAACAAAACAAAAAAACAAACAAACAAAAAAAAAACAAAAAACAAAAAAAAAAACAAAACAAAACAAAAAAACCCCCAAACAACAACAACAAAAAACCAAACAACAAAAAGCCCCCCAAACCCAACCAAACCCATATGTATTATTCTAAATATTTCATTTGAAATATTCAAAATATTTCAAAAAAATTTTTTTTTCCAAAACTGTGGTTCTCTGGCTGGTTTTGGAGAGTGGAAATACATTCAGTAAAGCACTGAAATCCAGAGGGCAGGCAGAACATCTGGGGTGGAACTAATTAACAAATTAGAGCAGTATCTTCAAATGTGAAGAAGTAACAACAGCAGTTACAGGATAGAAAGTGGTAGATTAAAATAAAAAAACTAACCTGTTTTAAAAGAGCTGCCTTCTTTGAATTGCATGTGCGAAATGATGTCTTACAACTCCTGCCAAACAGCAGCAAAAGCCCAGGCATCCTCCCATTCCCCAGTAATTCAAGACTGCCAAGTGTCAGTGGTGGGCATAGGAATTTACAGTCATTCCTAGAGGTGTTCAAATAGACAGGTATAAAACCCCAGTCAGATGGTCAGCTTAGCCCCCTAACCAGGGGCTGTTGGAAATGCAGAGGGAATCTCTCCAGTCAGGAATGGGAAGTCTTTTTGCAAAACTGGGAAATTAAATTGTTTCTTTTTCCTTATCTTTTTAGTAAGTACAATTCAAAGACAGCAAGTATGATGTCAAGTAGTATAAAAAAGCTTGCAGTTGGTCATCTTTTTTTTTCACTTGTGTAAAATGCCAAAACTATACACCCCAAGGACTGCATTCTTTTTGTTATGTTGCTACATAACATCCTCAGCCCATGAATGAATATATAACCTTGGGAAGAAGGATGAACAAATGCTTATCTATCTTCATGCCAGTTAAATCCTTCAGTTCACAGGTGCACACTGGATGCTGGTTGAGAGCTCTTCTTCAGATTTAGCTCACCTATGACCTTGCCTATGTAGAAGAAGCTATAAATCCATGTTTTACTAGGGATCCCAGTCTTTTTTTTTTCACTGGGATGTCAACACCAAGCAGTTCTTTGGGGAATCTCATTAGTAGGGCAGAGGAAAACGTAGGACAGCAAGCTGAAAGTGTGCTGTCTTTCTTCCTGAAAGGCCAAGGCAATTTTCTTCTCAGTTGCAGGTGAGGAAGAGCTCAGAGGTGGCCTCTCTTGTAAGGCTGCTGGGCTTATCCCAGACAGAAACTAGACTTGTCTAATAAGGGCCTTGGCAGTGGTCTGTGCATGAATGTAAGGATTTCGTAGGAACCACTGCAGTTTGTCTGTGCTAACACTTGTCCCACAGAATACAAATTCTTCAGGGGCCAGTTGCTGTGGTTTTAGGCCGGCTTTGTGCTGGCAGGGCTGGACAGAAAAGATTTAAAACAGGGCTGGATCTGACCCTTAGTCCTTACGCTAGAGTCAATATTTATTCTGTATGGTGCACTCAGGATTTAGCGTGGAAGACATAAGCTTCCAATTTGTTCACTTGCAAGAACTGTAATATGAGCTACAAATTGAGAAGCAATAAAAGTAATATTTTGCCAAATTTTATTTTAAAGCTGTTGAGTGTAACCATTTTAATGGTCTAAAAAAAAGAGAAAAAAAAAGAAAAGAAGGAATAATCTTGGAGCTCTGCAGTCAATCAGATATACATCCCCTGCATACAGCTCACAAAGGCACCCTAGCTAAAAAAGGAGCAATAGGATAATGTTCCTTTCTAGAAAGTTTTGAAAATCTTGATTTAGTAGGTGCATCTGACATAAATACAGCTCCTGGTTTCCAAGTAATCTTCTCATGTTTAAAGTTTTCATAGAAGTGAAATGTCCTGTTTTGAAGCAGGAAGATAGCACAGCTAATGTGACTGGGGGAGCTGTCTCTCGGGCCGCATTCCTACCAGGAAACCTGGCTTGGCCCCCAGCCAGGAAGGACTTTGCAGCTCCTGTCAAACAATGTGCTCCGTGCAATTCCCATACGGCTTCTGATCCGTGTAGGTGGGCTACTCTTACTCACTCCGGCAGAGCTGAGCCATGCCAAAGGTATTAAAAAAATTGTGCACTTTTATCATCCTTAGTTCCTTGGTTTTAAATAGGTAGTACTTGAAATATAATGAGTTTCTGTCTATCGAACAGTATATGTTTGATGAAAAGCAATATTTTAAAGTATATTTACAATTTTTTCTAAAGGAGAAACATTAGTCACTTGAAAAAATGGAAGTCTGTTGGTGGTTTAATACCTTTGGCTGTGGATGCAGCCAGATTAGATAGAGACTTGACTGGATAAAACAGACAGAATGCCAACTAGCTTTGCAGTGTCTTACATTTCTCCAGTTAGGCCAGTCTCCCATTAGGGAGGGGAAAAAGAACAAGAGAAATAGTATTAAAGCCATCTTTGACACAGGATGAATGGCAGCTCAAACCAAACCAGAAATTATTATGTTCATTCTGGAAAGGGATTTATTTTCCCCAGGAGAGTGGCTCTGGCCAAGTTTATGCCATCAATAATCCCTGTAATTAGTCTATACCTGTTTCATAGTGTAGGTTAAAAAATTGTACAGAATGTTCTGAAATTGCAGGACTGCAGAATGGCTTTAACTCTGTAACAGAGGTCTCCATCCAGAACAGAAAAGTTTTGGATGTATATTAGCATCCTCTTTTGCTGAAATAAAACCATTGCTGTCACATTGCTGTGATAGGCAGATTATTTCTATGAAGGTGCTCTCCGTAAAAGGACTATGGAAAAGAAAGGATACTCCCATCTTCTAGAAATTTCTCCTTCACCATTTGCAAAATTGCCTAATAAGGAGAAGAGTATTTTTCTTTGAACATGGTTAATAACTTTATGCTCTCTCAGTGAGGAACGTTCACTCTTGTCCCTGTTTCTGCTTTCTCTCAAGCCACACATTTTCCTTTACATCTGTGCTCGTATATTGGCCTCATTAGTGGCCTGCGATTCAGTGTAGCTCGGCTGCTGAAAGTGGTTGCCACTTACCTGCCACTTCCTCATAAGCCCCTGCCGAGCTGCTCTGTCCTAACCACTTCTGTACATTGTACCTCATGCACAAGGATTTCTTTTTCCATTTGGAGCGACACTTTTTATTTGAGGGAGTTGATTAGGAATTAAAAAAAAAAAAAAAAATTATACCTGGATTGCATTTTTCTTTTTTATTTTAGAGAATCAGACAAGAGAGCTATTGAAAAAAGCCATTAGCACATCAAAGCTGATTTTAGGACCTAAAATATTCTGGTTTGCATTTGATAGCTTGCTGTTACTTTGTACTACAGGGATTTCTCTATAGTTAAAATTAAAAAATATTTGACTAAACCAACATTCCATCAGTTATTGCTGGCCTAACTACTGATATATTATTTGTACTACTAAATAATTAATTCATAAAAGGTGGTATGGTAGTGATTCTATTTGTGTCAAGTTATCAGGCTTTGCTAATGTCCATTTATTCTTGGAAAGTGTTATTATTTACAAAGAATTAAAATGTATTTTTCAATTTTTATTGATTTTTTTTCCTTTATAGACTTTATTTTTTTTATCATGTTTTGGTGCCATTCAATGGAGAAAGCATGAGTGCTCTAGCTTCTTCGTGATACCTTCTAATTGAGGATCATTACAATAGTCTATATCCCCTACTCTGAAGCCAATGTTCCAGCTGTTTCTAAAGATCTGTTCTTTAGAGATGGTCTGACTTTTGGCATAAATAAAAGCCATAAAGAAATGCTGTCATTGTTGCTTTTGTTATCACAAGTGAACAAATACCTGTTTTAATGAAACAAAGGCAAAAATCTGGTTTTGAGGAAAGATTTGTTGAAAACTGAACGTCCTCCTTTGATGGGAGAAATGGTCTTAAGGCAATGAGATGATGTTAAGGCTCCCTCTTCTCTGAGCTGATCTTTTCAACAATACAGAGTAGCCTGCAGTGTGATGACAGTCAGAGAGGTGGCAAATCATGGCAGTCACAGAAGTCTTTTAGTCACGTATTCTGTAATTTTCTTCTGTAAATTCCTTATTTGAGAAGGTAGCCATATATTCTTTAGCAGTATCACACAGGTATTGATTAATTTGGACACCTACTCCTGTTTCACTACATTTTCTTGTCCCTGAGTGGTGACACCTGAGTGGTGACCAGGAGTTTGTGCTGGTCCCTGAAACATTTAATGAGAGGCCTGGAGTCTAAAAGTATTAGCTGGAGAGAGGCATTGAAAGGGGATTTGCCAAGGGGATTCAGGGATAATCTGGGTTTAACAAAGGCATAGGAATGAAGAGGTACATTGGCAGCTCTCTTTTCACTGGTTCGGGAAGGTGAGACTTTATTAGTTTAGACTGGCTGTTATTCATCTACACATTAGATTCCTAAGTCCTTTAAAACTGTTCATGCTTATAGTCTTCAAATGTAATTGCTCAGACCTCTAAGATACAGCATGAGATTTTCTAGTGGATGGGTAAATGAAATTTTAAGGCCTCTACTGTAAAGAGTAGAAGATTTTCATCATCATCTATACCTAATATCAAAAATTTCTTATAATTGTATTTTTTTTCCACAGGAAATTTGAAGATAGTCATGCCTATTAGATGTTTAGAAGATGCAGGTAATTATACTGAAAAAAAAAATCATAAATGCCTATGTGTTTTCATAATTGTGAAACACATAATTTCATAAATGTGTTTTCCTGCACTTCGCTATTGTTTCTATGAGCCAAATTCAGTTTCTCCGCTGTAGGAATGAAAAGTATTCCAATATCTCTAATACTGATTTTTTTACCTTTTTCCTTGCTATTGTTAAATCATGACTGTCTTTATAATTCTCATTATTTCATCCAGAAGATGTCCTGTGTTTGGATAATGTGAAAACAGAAAGCGTAGATTCTGCTTCAAATTCAAATGCTGTACTTTTCTATGAAAATCATACCTCTGAGCTTTTGGTCTTCATAATAGAACTGTGGAAACCTGTTGCATTTCAGCATTAAAAATGCATGTAGACCTGGATGGAATTGTTTCATCAGTGAAATCTAAAATGCTAAAGTCACATAAACACGGTCTCTAATACATCCTTTACATCTAGCAAGACTTTCTCACTAAAATTTAACGTCGTGATTGGAAGATGGAGTTGGGGAAATGTACCAGTAGTGTTGTGTTTGAAATGCCTCTTTGATGTCTCTTTTTTGGCTGTTTAAAAGTAGCTTAGAATGGTGAACAACACCTTCTTATAAAACCAATTAGATGAACTAAGGTAAGAAGTACCTCACTTTAGCAATTTTTTAGCAATATTCGGTATATACCCCAAGGAACTCTGCCTAGTGGACTGTGAGAAACAAGCACCTTCATAGTGGAGAGCCATGTGCATAGACAGCCTCTATGTCAGAAGCACCTATCGTGATATGGAAAGATTTCTTCTCTGATCAACCTCCTTAGACTTTAGAGGAAGGCCAGGTGACTAAAGTGCATGTCTGAGCTGTGGGTGAGTAATACTGGATAAGGTAATTCCCACCCACAGTGTTAGGCTTCTATTTTCAGCAGTGATTTGCTGAAAGACCTTTGAAAGTATGTGGTGGACTTTCTGATATAAAGCCTTTAAACTGTGTCCTGAATGCCTTCCAAAGCTACTGTTTGATTTGGAAAGTGTAGGTCTCTCTTTTCTATTCTAGAGCTGCTATTGAGTAGTGATTATACTTGTGTGCAGTCTCTGGAGCCAGTCTTTAGTGTGTCTGCTCACAAAAGGGAGTTTTGTGAAATGTAGTTACCTTTGCTTAAGTCCCTCAGTAATTTCTATGTAAGGCTAAATAGAAGTGCAACTGACTGCACTGATGTTGTTTAGTATGGCTGTATTAATTGGTGTGCATGTTTTTTTTTTTTCTTTTGTATTTCTGTACAGATAGCTGTGTCACCATGGAAGAGGTGAAGAGAACTTTGCTCTAGGAGATCACAAGTATCTCTGGATCATTCTGCGTCTCAGTATTTAGTAACAATGGAACATGTCCAAATGCTATAACAAGTCTTTGCAAATGTATAATAAACTGTTTAGGAAAGTTCATGCCATGAACAGGACTGTATAATACTCTCATTAGTGTACAGACACAAATCTAATGCCTATAGACTACTGCGTGGAAAGTTCCAAAGAGAAAGAAAAGTCTGTGAACTTGCAACAGCCCTGGAAAAATGGGAGCAACAAAACTTTAAAAAGCACAGCCTTGGACACACTCCATGTGTCTGCACAGCTTTCAAGTGAACTAGCACTTAAGACCTTGTGTAACAAAATGGACTCTGGGGACACAGCTATAGGGCAAAAAGCTACCTCAAGGTCTGGAGAAACTGCTAAAGTACCAAGTAGATGGAGGCAAGAACATTCAGCTGTTATTAAGATGAGCGCTTTCGGCAGTCAAGAAGTACAGCGGCAACCACAAATAGATCACGAGCAAATAGGAAACACAGCATCAGCACAACTTTTTAGTTCTGGGAAACTGGTATCATCAAGTGAAGCTGCACAGCAAGTCACAGAGAAGCAATATCCTCAGCATTGTCCAAGCCCTTACTCATGTCAACATTCACTTTCCTTTCCACAGCATTCATTGCCACAAGGCTTCTTGCACAACATAAAGCCACATCAGAGCTTGGAAGGCCCTCCATGGCAGTTTCCTAGCCACTTGCAATCAGTTGCCTCAGAGGACTTGTTTCCTTTTCATATGCATAGCCATAGTGGAGGTTTCTCCAGGAAGAAGATTTCAAGTTTGAACCCTGCATACAGCCAATATTCACAGAAATCTTTAGAACAATCAGAAGATGCTCACAAAAAAGAGCACAAACCCAAAAAGCCTGGCAAGTATATTTGTCCTTACTGTAATCGGGCCTGTGCCAAACCTAGTGTACTTAAAAAGCATATTAGGTCTCATACTGGTGAGCGACCATACCCTTGTGTTCCTTGTGGTTTCTCCTTCAAGACGAAAAGCAACCTTTACAAACACAGGAAGTCACATGCCCATGCAATTAAGGCAGGATTGGTACCTTTCACAGAGTCAGCAGTCTCTAAATTGGACCTCGATGCCAGTTACATCGATGTGGAAGCTGAAATACATTCAGATGGTGAGCAGAGCACAGACACTGATGAGGAGACCTCACTCCTAGTGGAAGGGTCTGACAAACTGAGCCCCATCTCGCAGCTCCCACTGGACATTGCTAGCAGGAGTGGTTTTCACTCCTCCATGGAAGAGTCCTTGGTGGGGCCGATGAAAGTTCCCATTTTGATTATCCCTAAAAGTGGGATCCAGTTACCCAGTGAGAGTTCACCATATATTAGCTCTGATATGTTGCAAACCCCATCCTTAAGTACCAAGTCTGATGACTCTCATACAGTTAAACAGCGACTTGCACTAAGACTGTCAGAGAAAAAAGGACAAGATTCTGAGCAGTCATTAAACCTCCTGAGCCCCCACAGTAAAGGAAGCACTGACTCTGGCTATTTTTCCCGCTCGGAAAGCGCTGAGCAGCAAATTAGCCCACCAAATACTAATGCAAAGTCTTACGAAGAGATAATTTTTGGGAAGTTCTATAGGATTAATCAAAGGACAGCACTAACTGTAGCCACAACAAATCAGGAACACAGTTTAATGGGTAGAAAGGGCAAAACAGACCCATCACCTCTTTTAAATAACAGATTAGATATCAAGATGCTTGAGGAACATATTTCTCACCTGACTCCAAATAAAGAGGAACTCATTGACTCCAGTAATTTGAGCACTATTAAATCTACACAAGTTTATCCAGGCAGCAATACAGAATGTAGACAATCCCAGACCACATCATCCATCAAAAGCGAATCCAACTTTTACCAAGTCAGTCAGCAGGGTGATGTGCCTGTCCTTCTAGAGCCCCCAGTAGATTCCTCTCCTCTTATTAGAAGTAACTCCATGCCAACCTCTTCTGCAAACAGCCTAAGTGTTCCCCCATCTCTGAGAGGAAGCCATTCATTTGATGAGAAGATGACTGGCTCTGATGATGTATTTTATCCTGGGACAGTGGGGATATCCCACCAAAGGATGTTGAGAAGGCAGGCTGCCTTTGAACTGCCATCGGTACAGGAGGGACACTCAGATTCAGACTATCATGGAAGACCAGGGAAAAATATCATTATTGCTTCCAGCAGACAGACAGCAGGTGACAAAGGACCGTCCTTAAAAGAGAAGAAAGGAGACAAGACCTTTTATGACTATGATGCCAGTGGAAAGCACTACAGAAAGTGGGAGGAATTTGAAGCTCAGAAGCAGAACTACAGGGACTCGCCATCCTTAGGAGGTATGAACAAGGGGGGAGAGTTTTTTATTGATCCACTTGGACAATCTCAGTCAGTGCCATCCATGCTTGGAACAACTTTTGAAAACAGAAAGCGCAGGAAAGAGGAGAGTGTTGGAGATGAGGAAGACAGTCCTATGATTTGCAGCAGTACAACTGGCACCCCTGGAGGAATTCAACCTTTGGACTTGGATCCCAAATCCCAAATTCAGGAAGTGCCAAGAAGTGGATTTGCCCTTCAAGGCCTGGACAATGCTCCCCATTGCCATGTGGAGCGTTTTGAAATGTGCAGGCCTTACTTGCAGTCTGGAAGTCCAGCAGTTTCTCTGGAAGACTCATCCCTAACTGCCGAGCAAGAAAAGACTGCAGAATCACTGGTTAGAAAGCCCCCTGGAAATGTCATCTCTGTCATTCAGCACACAAATTCATTGAGTAGGCCAAACTCATTTGAAAGGTCTGAATCTACAGAACATATTGCATGCCAGCAGGAAAAGATCTATTCACCATCTGAAACATGCGAGAGTGAGATTTGTGAGTCCCCGATGAGCCCAGACCGAGCTCCACAAATGGAAAATGTTGACACCGGTAAGCCATCCCCATCCCAGCAGCCTCAGCCATGTCATATGCAGCCCAGGTTGGTTCGCCAGCACAACATACAGGTACCTGAAATTCGTGTCACAGAGGAGCCAGATAAGCCTGAAAAAGATAAAGAAGTGCAGAGTAAAGAGCAGGAGAGACCCACTGAAGAATTCCAGTGGCCCCAGAGAAGTGAAACCCTTTCTCAACTTCCAGCTGAAAAGCTACCACCCAAAAAGAAGCGTTTAAGACTGGCTGACATGGAGCACTCCTCTGGAGAATCCAGCTTTGAGTCTACAGGTACAAGCCTCTCTCGCAGCCCTAGTCAAGAAAGTAACTTGTCTCACAGTTCGAGTTTTTCAATGTCCTTTGAAAGAGAAGAGAATGTGAAGTTCATCACACCTTCCAAACAAGACGAATTTGGAAAACAGTCTGAGTTTTTAACAGTTCCAGCAGGTGCTTACTCACTTTCCGTCCCTGGGCATCACCATCAGAGGGAAATGAGACGCTGCTCATCTGAACAGATGCCCTGTCCTCATGCTGCTGAAATCCCAGAGATCCGAAGTAAATCCTTTGACTATGGGAACCTGTCTCATGCCTCTTCAGCTGGAACACCTACTGTGGCATTGTCTCCATCCCGAGAAAGGAAGAAATGCTTCTTGGTTCGCCAAGCTTCCTTCAGTGGTTTTCCAGAGATTTCCCAGACTGATCAGAGCACAGAACAAAGTATAAAGCAGGAGCAGATGGAACATTCACAGGTTGGTCTCCGCTCTTCCCAGCTTGCCTGGCATCACTCCCCTTCCTCTGTACTTCAGCCCATTCAGGTAGACGACTCTGGAAAACAGGCTATTGGCTCTTGTGCTCAGCTTAGTAATAGCTCATCCCACCTTGCCCAGCAACAGGCTCTTGTTGCAGACAGCCCGGAAATGTTAAGGACTCCCTTAATCCAGCAAGCACCTTATATTCCTAACAAACATCCATCAGAGCAGCAGCAGCTATTTGCACATCAGGAAAAAGTCCCATTTCCTCCTATTCATAGCACCTTGTTTCAGTTCCCCTATCCAGCTGTCTGCATGGTTCACTTACCACCATCTCAGCAGCCTATCTTGTGGCAGTCCTGCACAGAACCTCTGCACTTCCAGCATCAATTTGTACAACAGCTGCAGAAATCTTATATCAAACAGCCTTTCCAAACAGACGTTCCTCCAAGTTATCACCTGGAACATGCACCAGAGCTTATTGGAAAGAAAGCAGCTGATTATGTGCATGCTAAAGAGCAAGCATACCAGCATTACTCAGGAACATCTGGGCCGTATTCAAAAAATACTCTTGCTAAGTACCAGTCAGACCATAGCATTAAACCAACAGATACCTCCTCTGAGCAGCATCTTCAGACAGATTTTGACTCCCCAGGTGATGGATCTGTACAACCTTTGCCAGGAACAGTTGTTCCTGTTAGGATTCAAACCCATGTGCCATCTTATGGTAGTGTCATGTACACAAGCATTTCCCAGATCCTTGGACAGAGCAACAGTCCTGCAATTGTAATTTGTAAAGTTGATGAGACAGTTTCTCAAAGAACATTGGCAACTAATGCAGCCATGCAAGGAATTGGATTTAACATAGCTCAGATGTTGGGTCATCATGGAGGACTAGAAAAATATCCTTTGTGGAAAGTGCCGCAGACACTTCCACTTGGACTGGAGCCACCAATTCCCTTGTGTTTGCCTTCCACTTCTGACATGGCTTCTACCTTGGGAGGAAGCAAACGAATGCTTTCCCCTGCCAGCAGCTTGGAGCTCTTCATGGAGACCAAGCAGCAGAAACGAGTCAAAGAAGAAAAAATGTATGGGCAGATAGTTGAGGAACTAAGTGCAGTTGAGTTAACTAACTCAGATATAAAGAAAGATTTTCCAAGAATGCAGAAGCCTCAACTAGTAAGGCAGAGCTGTGCTACTGAGCCAAAAGAAAGTCTGCCATCCATGTCATCCTCTTCATCGCTGTCATCCTCATCATCTCAAGACTTCCCACCTGTCAGCATGGCAGGAGCTGATGCATTCCCACTGAGCAGAGAGAAACTTTCCAGTTTTGATTCCACATCACCGGGACAGAAGTCCAGTGGCCCATCTGAAGGAAGAGACTCACCAGAAGAGTTGGATGTGGATGAAACAGCCTCGGATATGAGCATGAGTCCACAGAGGTCTTCATTGCCACCAGGAGAAATTCAGACAGAAGACCAACTGAAACATCAAAAATTGCCTCTTGGGATGTTAGTCCAGATGTCATCTAATACAGTTGGGAAAGTCACAGCCTCAACCATTCTCCTGACAGACGTAGCAGATTTTCATCAGATCCTTCAGTTCCCAAGTCTGCGCACTACGACTACTGTGAGCTGGTGTTTCTTAAACTATACAAAACCCAATTACACTCAGCAACCAACCCTCAAAGCTTCTGTTTATGCTTCATGGTGTATAAGTTCATGTAACCCAAACCCATCCGGGCTAAGTACAAAGACCACTTTAGCACTTTTAAGGTCCAAGCAAAAAACCACCACTGAAATCTACACCCTGGCTGCTATGCACAGACCTGGAGCTGGTAAACTGACATCATCAAGTGCATGGAAGCAGTTTGCTCAGGTAAATAAGAAATTTTAATAAAATTAAATTCACGTATGTTTATATGAGAAATTTCTAGTAACTGTAAAATGCAAGTTAATGATTTTTTTTTTTAAAGATTCCCCATTGGGAAATCAGCCAGTGACATCTTCCCAAAACAACTTTTGAGACTCAGTTTATCCTTCTGCAAGCTCTGCTGCTTCTGCTGTCTCTGTCTCTGTCTCCATTTTCAAAATCAGATGTAAAAAGTGAGGCTTTTAAAGCCCTCCCTTCATGTGTGCCAGAGCCTGATACATTATCTCCTTTTATTTTGCCCTTGGTTTTTCCTGATTTAAACAGCGTCAGACACAAACATCCACATGTGTTTGTAAGAAAAGGTTAAGCTAAAATTGAGTAAGGATCTTCAGATCCATTTAATGTCTTTCACATATTGACTCTTCCTCACAGATTAAGCATTTGCTAATTGTGCCGGGGAAAATTCTGTAATGGCAATAAATTACCTTATGAGGCTTTTCCATATCTATTTTCCATGATTTTTTTTTTCTGAGGAAAGATATAGTATTGTCTTTTCTGTCAAGACTCTCGTAAAAATTTGTCCATGTTGCCTCCTCTCTTATTCTCTGTCAAATTAAATGGGACAGATTAATTCATGGTATAGAGTTGCACCAAAATGAGAGTTTGGTTTTGACCTGGTATGTTAAAAGTATTTGAAATGAAGTGTGCGTGTATTGTGTGCTCCAGCAGTAACACCCTTCCTTGACTTTGTTCTACAGATGAAACACGAGCCATTCTTCTTGTTTGGCAGCAAGCTTGAAAAGAAAGTAGTGGGGAATATTATAAAAGAAAGAGTAAAAGGAGACATTCATGGAGATAAAGACATTACATCCAAACAAACTGAGCCGATACGAATTAAAATCTTTGAAGGAGGGTAAGAAAATATAACTGGAAATTTCAAGCTCAGCCTGTCATTTTAAAGACATTTGAAAATGAATATGAATGAATTAGGATGTGAACAGTCTCCTGTATTCCTGCCATGTCTTGTAGCTCCCAAGTCTCTTCTTTTTTGTGTCAGTCTTAAAACGCACTGCAGGGTACCTGTATACTCACTTTGGGCTCTACTTTGCTATTAAGACAATTGTTTTCATTCTGTGTGAGAGCACTCACTCGAAATAATTCTTTGAGACATAAGGAAATGGATGAACTGTTAACATTTTGATATTTTCTATACCATTTCTTTGTATTTAATGAGTTCCATGAGGATTTCTTTCCATTTTTAGGCACTGTGTACTTCCACTCAGTTAAACGGATTGACCAGGCATGCTTAGTCTTATTCTTGTAATATTGTATTATTTACCGAGGTTGGATTTTGAAGATAAAACATAAAATGCCAATGAAATCTATGGCATCTAAGCCTAATCCATAGATCTGTCATGTATGGTTGATAAAATAATGTTTAATTTTACTGTGGCAATCTATCACCCAAGTGATAACAGAAACAAATAACAAAGAGGGGAAAGCCAATTAACATTGTTTTGAGGCTTATGAAACTCGTTAAGAAAAGAAAAGTAAATAGACACTTGTTTGTCTCTGCCATTTACTCTAAAATGGAAGACATTGTTTAGTTTCTTTTACAGAATTCTGACACAATGCAATTAGTTTACCAGTTTTTAGTAGTGCATAGTCAGGTGGCTAAACAAGATGTGTTTTTCAGTCTCACCGAACTCAGATGGTCTCACAGCACTGTTTTATTGGGGTAACTAAATAGGTCAGGAGGGAGATGTGAGAAATTCATACATCCATTTCCTTCTCCTGTCAGTTTGTTCCCTTTAAAATCGCAGTTGTCCTTCATTGACTTTATGTTTTTGTCTAAGATTGAATAGTCTCCATGAAGTTACCATTACCATTTCTCTGTAGTCTGCAACACTGAAGGAGTATAGCCTACATCTTGCCTGAGAGATGAAAAAGTTATTTTGGAGATTTTTATAGGTGTGCTGGCCCAGACACCCTTGTCCTGACTGTTCTCTGTAGTTGTACCTTGTCCTAGTACCTAAGCCAGTAGACTGGCTTTACAAGAGTGACCCAAATTCAGCGGTGAGCCTAAGAAATTTAAAGAGCTGTTGCTTCAACTCACACCCACTTTGGAATATAAAATTTGCCTGCTTCTCACTATGTAGCATTTCTGAATTTGGATGACCCAGCTGAAGATAGTCTACCTTGATGTAAGCTGCATGATGAGAGGTCAGAAAAGTAAAAGTGTGTTAAGAAAAGCAACTTAAAGGAGGATTCAGATGAGTGTGAGCTGCAGCAGATCCCTCTATAAAAAGCCTCTACTATCTAGTACTTTCTTTAAGAAATTTTGTGTGTTATTTGCACTACCTTAAGTTTTCCTGTACACCAATAAGGTTTATGAAACTATTTGAGTAAAATCATATAATTCACACTTCACCTAGAAATGTCTCCTAGTAATACTAGGCTATATTTAGATACCCTTTGAGTAAAACAAGACATAAGAAACCTTGATGTGCACAATAATTCCTGAAGTGGGGAGAACAAATAGTCTGTGCAGTAGACTGGGGCTTCCTCAATAGAAACATATAACCTGCAAAACTACAGCAACTGAGGTGATGCAGTGTTAGTAGGTTCACTCTTTACTCATGCATCATAACTTTATTTTACAAGAATTATTTGTGGAAGAATAGATACGTTCTTTCCATTCTAGACATTCACTTGCCTATTTATTAAATCAAGGTAATATATCTTAGATATTATTGTCATGTCTTGCATTGCTTTCCGTCCTCATTATTGAATTTGTCCTTCTCTTTGAGTTATTGTTTATGAATTCTGAAAGCTAGTTTTTGACATGGGTGGGTTTCTGTGCTTGCTTGTTCTTGTTTGTTTATCGAGCTATTTTGTTCTTCTTTCTTCAAGCACATCTTCATCTCCTCTCAGCACATAGTGCAATGAGCTATACAGCAAATGTCTATTGTCTTCGTGTCGCATTTTCTCCCCTGGACAGACAAGCATGGATGGTCATACCTTGTTTCAGCAGGATATTTTTCTTTTGGTTTTCGGTTGCCATGGGGAATGGGTTTCCTTAGGCTTTGTGATTGTTTTTGTTTCATAGCTGTGAAGAAGGTAATTAGCTGAGAAAGATCTGTGGTTGTCTGCTTTTGGTTTGTGGGAAAGCCTGCCCACCTGGCAGGGAAGTGCAGCTGTGGAGCTGCCTTGTGCCAGTGGGGTGGGGCATTCGTATGGCAGCCGGGCAAAAAACAGATAGCTGAGGCTGGGGATGAGTGAGAAGCTGAAGGAACAGAATCAGAATTGAGGCAAAAAGTAGATCATAGAGTCGTAGAGTTGTTATGGTTGGAAAAGACCTCTAAGACCATCAAGTCCAACCATCAGCCAGTACAACCAGATGTCAGAGCACATCACCACCTTGCTGCATAAAGCCCATCAAGAGCATTTTGTGAGCATTTTGTAAGCATTGTAGCAGAGGGAGTTTGGAAGGAAGAAACTAGCCACCGCATTATTACCACTGGCAGGTGGCTTGATTCAGGTGAAATTATCTTGAATCACAAAATCTGCTGTCCATCATCTGTGACTGCAGATGTGACTGATGGGATATGAAGCAGTATTCCTGAAAGAAAAGCAGTAATTTGAAGTTCAGTACTTGCCGCAGTACAGTTAGTTACTAACGGTGTGCAAAGAAAGGAGGGACAGGACAAGCATGCCTGCTCATCTGACACCTAGCTTAATGACATTGTCAGCTGACAGCAAGAATTCACAGTTTGCTTATGTTCATTCTTTTATATCTATCAGTACTAGACTCTAATTGAAAAACACAAATAAAATAACATTTTGGGTAGAAATTGCAGGAATCTGTTAATGCTTTTTAACTCAAGAGTCCCATCCAAGTCAAACTCAGAGCGGCAGTGACCAAAGTCCTTACATGTACATTACATAGTAGGAAGGGGGAAATTACTCAAAGCTTTGAGAGATGCACAAGCTAGCAGTAAGATCTAATATTCCTGAGGTCTAAAAGGTAATCACCATAGACTGAGACTTCTGGTCTTTTAGTTTTTGCACCAGCCCTTCTTTAAATGTCAAGTTTGTGTGTGTCATTTCTCTTACAGTCATTGTTATGATGAAGCATACTTAAAGAGTCAGGGTCAGTTGTGGCCAAAAACCATCTACATGAATGATGAAGAGACACGTGTTATCATTTTCTTTGTGTCCAATGGGATCTGACAGGTGACAGAAGCCAGTGGAATGAGGTCAAGCAGAAGACCAGAGATGGAGCAACAGAAAAGCACATGTAATAGCACAGCATTTATCTTACCAGTATCAATCAGGGGTGATATGGTAGACTCCATCCCACCAAATTCAGACTGTAAGGAGAGATGAAGAGAAGATAAAATGGCGGTATTTCAAATAATAATGGGCATTTTTTTTTTTTTTTGTCTGTGGGAGAAAGCCTGGAGTTAGTTGATGAAGCAGTGGATAGAGAGATGACTAGCAGTCATTGGCATGTGTATATGAAGGAGAACCTGGGAAATGGGGCAGCCAGACAGCCAAGATCCGAGAAATGTTGTACAGAAAACCTGCAACAGAAATGACTAAATATTAAATTACATTAGACTGTGGTAGTTTTGCCCATGCTGCCAGGGGCAATAAAGGAAATAGGAGAGGGACAACTTTGCTGAAAATGAGATGAAAAAAACCTGAATTTAGGCATCCATATTTGAAAGAGGAGCTGATGTGTTTAATAGATGAGAAGATGGACTTGAGAACAGGACAGTGTTTTATGTTTTTCTAAGACATTAACTTCAGTATTTACATTGTCCATGATATAGCTAAACATATGGGAAAGTGTTCATCTAAGAAAAGCACACTTGAAAAATGTTTCAGCTCTGTAACCCAAAAATTGCCACTTTTTTCTTGTAGAGTTTTCATCACATTAACAGAATCTTTCACACAGTCCCTTTTTTATTCAAAGTACTGAATGTCAGTACCAATGATATTTTGTGGGCTGTGCATCCACAGAGTGACTGAAAGTACTTTGTGCTGCTTAGGAAGAGGGCAATGGAGGACAGAGGGCAGAAAAAATATTATTTCTCAGTTCTTGAACTTCCTGGATTTTACTTTGGATTAATGATGATGGAATTCTTCCCCAAAGGAATGCCCAGCAGTCTTCAAACCTCAGAACAGCCTGAGTAGATTCCCTGGACTCTTTTAGATTTCAGTATTAACAATATAGCACAATAATAAAGGCAATGTACAGCTTTACATAGATTTTCATATCTTACTTCTTTTCTAACTGCACACTATGTGTTCAGCAAAAATAGCATGGAAAGCTTATGTCTGTGCTAAGAAAAATTCCGATAATAGCTTTCTTCAAAGTATCCATGTTTGACACTTACCCTTTTATTTCTAAAGCATCACATACCTGAGTGAACTCAACTCAGTGTCTCTTTAGGGAACAATTTATCTTTGGGAATATCAGGCGTCTGTGATGTAAATGCATACATTCTTGCTTGTCATCTGCGTTCCCTTTATGCTTAATGGGAAGAAACGGGCATTTCCAGGATGTTATTTATCTGATCCCAAGGGATAAATGCACTAAAATAGTTAAATGAACCGTGCTGTAAAACAACGCTGTTTTCAGTGGTGGTAAATGTCTGTGCTGTACGAGACTACAGTGAGCTGAAATAAATCCAACCTACAGGCTTATATTTGGAGTTGTGTCTCTAGGAATGGTTTTTCATTGGTTTCCTGACAAGGTGTTTATCCTCTTCTCATAACTGCAACCTTTTGGTCTCATATTGTTTAAATACACTGGGACCAGTACATTCACTGAAAGCCAAATGCTTTATGAGTTCCAGAGTGAGAAATCAGTAATTCCTTTGGACTTCTGTGAGTTCGATTTGATGATGAGTATCAGATGCATAGAAGTGATGTTTGTACATGTATGAGACCTAGAGTCTGTATGACTTAAATACTTTCTCTCTTCCAACAGGTATAAATCAAATGAGGATTATGTCTATGTCAGAGGTCGTGGCCGAGGAAAGTACATTTGTGAAGAATGTGGCATTCGCTGCAAAAAGCCAAGCATGCTCAAAAAACATATCCGCACTCACACTGATGTCCGGCCTTATGTATGCAAGTTGTGCAATTTTGCCTTCAAAACTAAAGGTACTTGATCCTTTTTGCTGAACTCTTGCCACTTCTGGAGCTATTTTGCCCTCTGGGATCCAATCACCCATTGCAATCAAGGAGAGTATTTTCTTCAGAATAAAATTGTTGTGTTTATGTATACAGGACTGTATAAGACAGTTTTTTCTCTTCTATTTAATTGATCCAGGGATTTTGTAAGACTCTTGAGACTCCTTGGATAGCTTCATTAAGACCTATACGCTCTTGGCTGGTCCTTCTGTCTGCAGAGAAAATGTAGTAGTATAAGAACCACCCTGAAAAATAATACTCTGCTAACGTTGTTACATGGTGCAAATTTTAATTGCAGCAACACTTAAATGCTACCAGGAGACTACACTTATGACATAATGTAGAAGCAGAGCATCAGCTGCTGAGGAATACATGCCTTCACAGGCTTTATAGTGGGTCAGTTTCAAGTTTATAAATAATGTATGTCTCCCAGATGGGCCACTCCATCCACTGTGGCATTAATTATGAATAGAGATCTGATAGCTTCTGTTCACATGTATTTATCAGCACAGAAAAAAGCTTCCTTTTGTCACCCTGAGGCCACAGATAATGATATTCTGTGGAAGTCAGATTTGTGATGCAACCATCTCCTTGAAAGAAAAAAATCCTTTCCTTGGTAGCATTCCTTTGTAGCACAGCCCAAATGAGCCTTACATTCTCAGTTTCTTAGCTTCCCTTTGGCAGACAAAAGAAATGGATTCTGGTCCCAGTGCAGTGAACTTAACTCAAATGGGGAGAAAGGAAGCTGAAGAAATTTTCTCCCAAGATCCCAGTGCAGCTTCATGGCTGTTTTGAGGATTGAGGATTGTAATAGTTTCCATGACTCCAGCACTTCTTCCTGTGCCAAAGATGGGAATAGCTGATGGATGGTAGTAGACCCATCAACCTAATTTAAGATGAGAACTTTCATGGGCATGTAGAGACAAAGACAAGGAACTGCTTCTTTGTAGTCCCAGTAGACCATCTGGTGAACTGTTCTCATATCATTGCTCACATTTGACATTACTGTAGGAATGGGTCTTGAGGAGGGACTTGAAGTACTTGACAGTATTGTGGTTTTACGGCTGTGTTCAGAGAGGACATTCCAGGAAGAAGAGGTGGCGTGGAAAAAAAGGTGAAATTGCTTGCTGAGGCTGGCATTTGTGACAGAGGAGAATAAACATGAAGGAGGTGGTTTGCTATTGCACAAGAAGGGCATGAGTAAGAAGAAACTAAGTTAGCCTTTGAAGTACAAGAAGTGTTTAACTGGTGTATAACTGATCATAAGCAGTTGTCAGCCTCATAACTATTGTTGGTATTTTGCTGAGAGCAGTAGGGGACAAACTTTCAGAGGGACTTAGGTTTTCAGTTTTTCTGAGTATTTGGCCATCCTGAAGCATCAATGGCCAAGTTAGCCTTTTCATGCAGTGCACAGGCACAAGAAACTCCTACTGAGAAGGGAATTATTTGAACTAGCTGGACCTGAAAGTCAGAGAAGAAGAGCCTGGCTTGTGAGTTTCTAAGCATACCTGCACTATCCAGAAGACGGGTGCAGCGTTCCTGCCCCAAGACGGCATGTGCCACAACACCATGTGAAGATGCTGGTTGGGGTCCTGGAAGCAGCATAAATGCATTTCCAGAGGGTTTTCCTTGAGCTAAGACGCACCATGTTTTGGTAGTGGGTTGGGTTTGCTTGTGCCATGATTTCCCTTTTGGGTGTTGCAAATGAGACTGAAGTGGCAAATGGATTAGAGCGATATTCTCCAGCTTGTGCTTTGTGCTCAAGATTCTTTGTCATGAAATGTCTCTTGAGGCCAATCTCAACCCAGTTTTTTATCTGTGAAAAAACAGACCAAGACAGACACTCCAGAAAGTCAATAGTCTAGTGTTAGATTGCTCCCTCAGGGCATTGGGAGATTTGCTTTCAAATCTCTGCTGTGTCTGGTTTAGATCCGTACTCCAAATCTGGGAGCTGAACCTGAATTTCCCACATCCCAGGTGGGTGCTGTAAGTACAGCTCCTCTCAGTTCAGAGACTGCAGCTAGGTGGTAAACTTGCATAGAGAAGTCTCCCATAACTGTCTTTTTTTTTGGGGGTACTTTTGCTTCAAAAGTACATGGAGCATTCGGAAATTATGTGTGAAGTAAATGGGAGAGCCCTTTTCTTGAAGGTGCCATGGTGTAAATAGGAGCATGAGGCCTGGATGGCTGCTCTGCAGTGGACTTACTTCGATGTCTAGGCAGTCTGTACATATCATGAAGAGTGAGTCCAGGAATATATAACATCCAAAAGTGAGTTTTTTAGGGGTGCCTAAATACCATGTGGACAATTGGAGAGATGCCTATGTACCTCTCAGGCCCTCAGTTTATTTGAATTTTTTATTTTCTTAAGATATAAGAACCCACTCTCATTAAAACAGGCTCTGAGGGCAGTGGTCTAGTTGAGTCAGCCCTGTCTGTTGTGGTGTTTTTAAAAGCTAAACCTCATCATCTGCAGCATAATGGAGTTAAGATACACCAAAACCTTACTTGAACAGTGATCTTTGTTGTCATGCGTTAATTACATTAATCTCTGATCCATAGGAAATCTGACAAAACATATGAAGTCTAAAGCACACATGAAAAAATGCTTGGAGCTTGGAGTATCAATGACATCTGTAGATGATGCTGAAACTGAAGAAGCAGGTATGTCAAAATGATTTAATTCAGTCGGAATGGCCTCATTCCAACTAAAGTATGGAAAGTATGGAGTCTGCAAATGACTCATTGCACTTTAGCACAGTGATGGGCATGGGAAAATATATTAAGAGTATTTGGGGCATTTTTTAATTGGGAGTTAACTTTTTAATAAACAGGAGGTAAAAAAAAATAAATCCTATCCATTTGTCTGAGTAATATTTTTTTACATGAAGAGGAGCTAGAAATAAAAGTATGGCCTGTGATGTCATCTGTCTCCTACGAGGTTCCCAGTCTTTCCACTTAAGATGTGAGAGATGGCAACATTTAGTGAAGGTAGCGTAGGATGAATTTGCTTTTGTACTTCCTTTCAAGTATGGAGTTTTAAAGTATTATTTTGGAAGAAATACGGTTTTAATCAGTGAGGGATGGCTTTATGCAGCCATCCCAGATGAAGAGCATTCAGCGACGGCAGTGAGTGTGCTGGGTGGGGAATGGATGTGGCGTGAGAGGCGGGGTATGTGCTCACCATTTGGACTTGCTGTGGCTGTTTCAGAAAACATGGAGGACATGCAGCAGGAGGCAGAGAAGAGCAGCAACCTGGCCGGGCTGTCAGCAGAGCACCAGTTTTCTGACGCAGAGGAATCAGATGGCGAGGATGGCGATGACAATGATGATGATGATGAAGATGAGGATGATTTTGATGATACTCAGGGAGACTCGACACCAAAAACCAGATCAAGAAGCACCAGCCCGCAGCCCCCTCGGTTCTCCTCCCTTTCAGTGAACTCGGCTGGGGCGTCACAGGGGGCTTCCCCCGAGGGCTCCCTTTCAGTGGGACACACTTCCCTCATCAGTTACTTGGTCACCTTACCTAGCATTCAGGTTACTCAGCTGATAACACCAAGTGACTCCTGTGAAGACACACAAATGACAGAATATCAGAGGTTTTTCCAGAGTAAGAGTACGGATTCAGAGCCTGATAAAGACAGATTGGACATACCCAGCTGCATGGATGAGGATTGCACACTTTCGTTAGATCCCAGTTCTTCTCCGAGGGACCTCTCACCTTCCAGTCGACAATCGTCACCTGGCTATGATTCTTCACCCTACAGAGATAACTCACCAAAGAGGTATTTAATGCCAAAAGGGGATTTGTCACCCAGAAGGCATCTGTCACCCCGCAGAGATATTTCACCCATGAGGCACCTTTCCCCACGGAAGGAGGCTGTGCTGAGGAGAGAGTTATCACCAAGACGGGACGTGTCACCAAGACGTCACCTATCGCCAAGGAGACCAATGTCACCAGGGAAAGATGTGTCTGTTCGAAGAGATTTGTCTCCCAGGCGAGAGAGGAGATACATGGCCTCCGTTAGAGCAGCATCTCCCCGGAGGGGCTTGTACCATAATCCAGCATTGTCCATGGGTCAATATTTACAGTCTGAATCTATTCCAGTGGGACATTCAGTAAGTATGAAAGAATATTTTCATTCCTTTTGTCAAAAACAGTACTCTTACTAAATTTGTGCATTTCAAAAATCTTTGCAGCTTTGTAGAAGGCAGTGTAAACTTTGAGCCTTAGTGGGAAGTCCTGGAACAAATGCAAGAAATTTGAAATAGACAGGGACCAAGTCAGGATGCTGATTCAGCCCAAAGGGCAAATGTTCACTTGGTACAACCCTGAGTGGTCCCATTAATTTCAATGAAATTAGGCTGGTTTGCATTTTCTGCCTCCATATTCATTGCATTTATTTTATATGTATTATATATATATATACTTTTTTTAATGGTTGAGGGAGCTTACGTGGTATGTGAGGCTTGCTTCTGCAGTGTAAAAAATCTTCTACTTCCCAGACTGTCAAATGGGATCAAGCCAAGAATAAGGCTTAAAGGCCTGTACCTGAGGTATGGTGCCCATCACTGAGTATTGTTTAATGGAATAAAAATGCTAAGATAATGGAACCTCTTGGAAAAGCAGAGTGCACATTGAAATCAGGATCTGTGGATGGAATTTAAAGGACATTATTGTGTGAGAGGAGCAGGCAGCTGTCTGCCCCGCAGAAAGTGCCATTACAACTGGCTGTTCTGGCAGGGATGCGGCCGTCTGTGTGGAAATATGCAAAACTGCGCAGCTGCTGTCTGTGCTCTTCCCTTTTGGTATATCAGCTCTCAGAAACTGCCAGATTGGCACTTTTGACCAGCCCTAGCATTCACAAAGCACTCCCTCCTCAAATAGATTACATCTTCAGAGGTAAGGTATGGCCTTGCTATGTGTGAATTTACTTATTTATCTACAATGCTTCCCTTGCCATGTTGATGTTGTAGCTGCCCTCTCTCACTGCCTGCCTGTGTGTGGGTTCAACCTGGGCAAGTTGTGACAGTCTCAGATTACCTCAGAGCTCCTTTCTCCCTGCTCTTCTCCTGACTAGCCTCTTCTCCGTGGTTCCCCATTCCCAGTCTTCTTGGCTCTCCATGTAGTCTCTGTGGTGCGTTCCTCTGTGGAGGAGAAGAATTGAACCCTGAGCTCATACAGTCAGCATTTCTGAGCTCTGGTGAGATTTTCTCTGTAGAGTCAGGCTGATGTGTTATCTGCTCCCAGGAATGGAGTGAGGGATGCACCTGAGCAAAGATGGCTGGAGCAGGAGTGGACCAAAAAGAGCTGAGATGCTGCCAGCCTGGCAGATCCAAAAGTGATTTCCTAGCATTTCAGGGGTATAAGGGAAAGCTGCAGCGTGAGTGGCCATGTTTATAGGAGACAGCAACACAGGTACTTCTCCCACATCTTAGACATGGCCCCATGGCCTGGTGAGTTGTTCGGAAGAGCAGCAGAGCGGGGTGGCTGATTAGATGGTCCCTGAGAAAGGACATGCTGAAACCCTGCTGCACTCTCACAGGAATGATCACTGCACAGCTGAGAGAGGATACAAATCCCACCAGCAGTTCTACTGACTAAGTGAGGAATCACAAGTGGGTGAGGAGTCACCAGTTTAACCAGTCATGATGTCTTAGTATCAAACAAATGGGATCATATGGGATTCCACAGCGGACATTGTGCGGGGTGCCCCAGTCCCTCATGTCCCACATGAAACACACTGGCATCCTGTAGTAAAGATTTTGGATGCGTAATGATGCTGCCAAAAGCGTATGTTAACAGTCATCCTTGGCCATCTGACAGTTCTTGCTGTAATATTTTCCTTGTGTTACACACACCTTCCAGTAAGGCACTTAGCACATTGTAAGGACTCTCTTAGCACTTCTAGCTCCTTCTCTTGAAAAGTCCACCATGCAAGATGGAGTTCTAAAGCTTACCTTATTTTTGAGGTAGAGTCAGGCATGTGGCAGTGATAAACACAATGTAAAAGATCAGTTGTCTTACAGAAAGCATCAGTAACTTGGTGGCATGTTGAGTGTTTTGAGAGAGAAGGCCAGACCTCCGTAGAGTCACTACAACCTGAATACAGGAGGCATCACTGGAAGCAGAGCCCAGGCAAACTTAAATGAAAAAATGACAAGTGAGGATGATTGCCCATCACGACAAATGACTGCAAGGAAGGAAAGATGGATTCCTCATCTCTTGATGCCTTTCTGGAAGATGTACTTTAGCCAAACAGTGGAGAAGTTTAAGTGAAACACAAGTTATTATGCTCAGCGGAAGGGAAGACAAGTAACACCTGAGCTTCCTATAAATGAAAGCTCTCAGAGAAGAAAAAGGAATAAAGGTTGTTTTTCACTTTTAGAGTAGTGAAATCCAGCAAACCAGAACATCATTAGCAGTTGCATTGGTGATGCCCATGTCAGCTTACAATCATTAAAATACTTTTAAGAGCTGCATTGGCTTCCCAGTCATCTGAGGAATAAGGGCAGTTTTGTGCTTCTACTGCCTGCAGTTCCCAGAAGAGGCCAGTTTTCTTTCTTCTTAACTGAAATTGATGTATTTGCTCTAGTCTCTTTGGCCAGTGCTGGTCTAGTTGCCCTTCATTGTTGCTTCCTGTTGAATGTCCATACACTTTGGTCGTCTCGTGCAAAGGGCCTGTGAAGTGCTCTGGCATTGAAAGCACCATATAGAAAGCAATTGAAATTGTTTCTTTAGGAAGTGGAAAAGAGCATGGTGAAAGTCACTATTTTTTTAGATTGCATAAAAATACAGAAAAATACACACATTTTTTTTTCCTTTGGCTGTTAACAACAGGATACACTCTTGCAACAGAATACACTCTCCAAAGTACCCTAAGTCTCTAGTGCATGTTGGGTCACCCTTGGCTTTGACAAGGTAAATTGGTGTCTTTAAAATTAAAGCCAGATACCTTCTGCTCTCTAAATACATTCGGAATCTTCTGTTCTGTCAATGCCAGAGGTTTCTTTCCTTTCTGAGGAGGCTGATGCCATTATCAAAGGGCTCAGATTCTTATTCCCAGTTGTCTTCTGCTGCCAGGCCTGAGAGAAAGAGAAGGAATAGGAAGGCTTCATTTGTTCACCCTGAGTGAATCTCTCTTAGCATTTTAGTTTTGGATCAGGTGTATGTCTCTGTTGTCACATTTTTTGTGCTTTGACTCACATTTTCAGATCAGTCTTGGAGTAAGTGACCTGGATTGTTGTCAGATGGAATTAAACTGAAAAAATGTGCACCAGGAGGGCACCAGGTGCCCTTGAACTGTGAGTGGCCATTCAAGTGACTGCAGAGAGACAACATAGGGGTAATCTGAAGCAACCTTCTCTTCCAATCCCACAACACTTGCATTGTGAATATGAGATCCAGCACAGTTTCACTCCATTCCTGTTTGTCCCAACCCTTGGTACACCCTGCTGCTTCCTAGTGCAGACCAGAACCTTTGCCTCTTCTTCCAGTCCCAGGTTAGACACAGTGAGATTTTGAGAAGGGATCTTGCTGTGAGTGGTACAGACTTGTCTCTCCCAACTATTTTAGCTTCTAGACAGTTGTGGATTTTGCTTGTGTTGCCATTTTGTTTCTCATCTCATTCATTTTGAAGTCTAAAGCCTGTCTTGACATATTCAGAAGGGCTGAAAGGAATTAGGCACCTCTATGACCACTTGAAAGTTGATAGGACTTAAGGTCCTTTGATCATCCCAGACATGGATATTAAATCCCTTCCCAAACACTCACTACTTTGTCATCTTGAGTGAAATGCATTCTTGTACAGAGAGCCAGAAACTTCTGAAGTCCAGGTAAACTGTAAATAGGTTCACTGGTGTATCTGGGCTGCTGTGGTGCATTCTCTGTAGGGCTGCAAATTGAGCTGATCCTGAAACCTCAGGCCACACGGAGTTATAGTCGCTTTATTATACATCATGTCTTTCAGAAAGCACATTGGTAATATGCTCTGTTACCGAATTTCACTATAGAGTTCATTGTTGTCTGGTTTTTAACTTTAAAAAACCTTAAATACATTATGACATGGTAATCAAAGAGACTGTTTTCCACCCAACATCTTTTTGCAAGCTGTGGTCTGAGGCTGCCCAGAGGATGTCTGTGAATGGTGCTTGGCTTTGAAATGTGATCTTCCTCTTAATCTCCCACAGCCTGATTTGGTTGATGTACCAGATACAGGGTAAACCCTATCTCATCCCTGAGGCATTCTGGGGGACTTGTGAAGCTGGATATGGCTTTGCTCAGGGGTGTGATGTTGCAGTCTAGCTTTGTGACCAGGTCAAAGCATTTAGTGAAAAGCTGCTACAGAATACTGTTGCTCGGGAAATTATGTGTCACCTGGAGTTGAAGGGAAATATGCTAAACTGTAACAAATGAGAATTAATAGGAAACGAACTAGATTCCCATCACCTGACAAAGAGAGGAGCTCATCTCGCGGCACTGGCAGCAACCCATTCTGACTGCACTCCAAAAAGATACCGTAACTTCCTGCGCTGTGCTCTGTGATCTAATACTTGTCCTGTCAACTGAATAAAGTCTTTGGATTTTCAGGATGCTTGTTGAAAAAAGAACTTCTCCATGGATATGTATATGTGTGTGTGCTTGTAGGTATGAAAATGCTAAATATTGGTAAAGGAAATAAAAGCAGGGTAAGAGGAAGAAACAGTTATTAATGACTGTAACCATTTATGTTATCTGTTTCTAAACTTACCTGCCAGAGCTAGAGAAAAATAATCCAGTATGTGCCCAGCCAGGCTTGGAAGGTATCCGGTGACATCCACACACTGTCACTGTCTATGTTAAAATCAGGAATACGAGACATATATTGGATAATGCTGCTAATCTTAAAGCACATAGCAGTTTCTGTCATGTTAGACGCCTCTATCCGACAAGGACAGACTCTTGCTCTATTCCCTTTTGAAACTCTGGCAGGGTAAAACATGAAGCCAATGTCTTTCTCAATTAGAGATATGTGTGTGACTAGGTTTGTTCTTTGATGAGTTTTACTCTTTTTTTTGCTCAATTTCCCTTAGCCCAAGTTCACATCAGATGTAATAGTGATAAATGTCATGGTGTAGGAAACATTCAAAAGGACAAAATGACTGAGAAACTGGTTGACAGACGAAAGATGGAAAAAAAAATAGGGGGCAAGCCGCTGTGCAGAGGTGAGGTTAGCGATAGGAAGGACTGACAGGGTAGGTGAACTGTCTTGTGGCTTGGCAACTGCAGTTTATTTTGTAAAGTTTTCCCCATTCAGCAATATAATGTGCTGTCACTGTGCTTTCTTATGACAGTTTCTCTTTTATGAGACTCAAGCGTCTCACTTTCTGAATAGGAAAATTCCCAACACAAATTAGTCTCTGAATAATATCTCTAAAGTTTCGAGTCTGATGATTATGGGTCACCCTTTCCTGTCTCGACATTGATTTATATTAAACAGGACAAAGCATCTGAGCACAGTGAGATTGAGCCCTTGGGTAGCACAGAAACTGAATCTTTAATTGCCCCCTAAACCAGCTCCCTGGGATGGGATCAAGAGGTTGCTTAATGCCTTGAGAGCTAGGATTTCCCAGCAGTGAAGTGCTGCCACTTTAATGCATTGGCATTTAGCAGCACAGTCCTTGGGCTGCCACACCAAGGCTGTGGTAGCACCACAGCTCTGGGGCAATTGATCCGTGTTTGGTCAATTTACAGAGCAGACATGAGCATTTTCTTTCATTTAATTTCATATGAGAGTCCCTGAAAGTTGTGTGGCCAAATCCCACACATAATTATGAAAATGTCATCCTGCCCTTGTGTCATCACTACTCCTCTGGTCAGCAGTAAATGATACTTAATCATCAGATAGCAAACAAATTTTAAAACTTAAGAATGAAAGAAAAAGGAACCCAAAAGCCCAGGGCATATTTAATACTGAGTGGAGATGGAGCTATTCATTCTTCCAAGGCAGGAACTAATGGGAAGGCAGTGAAAATGTCAATATTGCAAGATTGGCCTTTATTAGCCGTCACAAAATCCCCCATTCTTCTCAATCCCATTATGAGTGGGTGAGTCTCCCTGGGACAGAATCATCACTTTTGCTCACAGCTGATGCCTGTGCTTTTGTTATTATTTATTGTTTACACTGCAGATAAGCCAGAGGGGTGCTCCATTGTCTCAATGACTAGAAAAATTTGTGTCTTCATTGTAGAGAGACACTTTAACTTGAACGGAAATACCCATCTGCTTTCACCAAGGATTGGGTAAAGCTGGCAGGGAGCAAGTGTCTTCTCTGGGGCTCAAGAGCAGATTTTTCAGAAGGCAGAAAATACATATATGCTGTCAGTTATTCCCTGTTGCACCAAGCAGTGGTGGTGAGCAGGGGATGTTCAGATGTGCATTTCTCTGCAACAAAGTCCAAATACCAGCGTAGTTTTCCAAAAGAGAGGGTAAGATGGATCTACTGGCCAAATTTCTCCTGAGGAATGAAAATCTATCTACCCCAAATTCTGTTCAAAGTTTCAGTTGAATATAATACCCTCCACTTCCTGACCTAAATTGTTGCATTGTGTTGCTGAACTCTCTTAACTAGCCACTGCCTTTCACCTCAGAGGCATGAGCCCTCTAGGGCTGAGCTAAGCAAAACCTCCTCTGTTGTTTGGATATGCAATTAGTGGAGTTCTCCAAATGCTTTGGGATCCATCTGGATGAAAGGTGCTTCGTCAATGGGAGGTTGTGTTAGACAGGAAAGCAGATAGCTGGTTTGGCAGCCAGACAAGAATTCTGCTAGTAGCAGCACTGATACCTCTTTTTTTTTCCCTTCTGCTTACAGAGAAGGGGGTTGTCTCAGGCACCTTACTTCAACATATATGGAGAAAAAGGAGGCATGGAGCACCGCAGGTCTAGCCTGTTCCCCGAAGGTCCGAGCGACTATGTCTTCAGTCATCTTCCACTACACTCCCAGCAACAGATCCGAGCACCTATCCCCATGATGCCTATTGGAGGTATCCAGATGGTCCATTCAGTCCCCGTGGCCCTTTCAGGTTTACATTCTCCGTCCACTCTGGCCCTGCAGAGGGAGCTCTCTGAGGAGAAGCAAAGAGGAGCTGCGGAAACCCTTACAAAAGAATCGTATAGTATTTCTAAGCACCATGAGAAACGTACCTCTCCGCACAGCTTGCACCCCGCTGCTCCCCCCAGCGCCCCCTCCTCGCCGCTGCTGTTGCTGGCGCAGAGCACATCCGAGGACAGTGTCGTGGCTACCGAGAGGGAGCAGGAGGAGAACATACAGACTTGTACAAAAGCCATAGCCTCTCTGCGGATCGCCACAGAAGAAGCTGTTCTGCACGGGGCGGAGCAGCTGCAGAGGCCTTCTGAGCCTCACCAGAAACCCTTAGAAAGTGCACATTTTAGCATTAAACACTTTAGTGGATCTGAGCCGGGCCAGCCCTGTGCCTCAGCCACCCATCCTGACTTGCACGGTGGTGAACAGGACAGTTTTGGTACATCACAGACTGCGCTAGCCCATCCCACCTTTTACAGCAAGAGCTTTGTGGGTGTCCAGCAGCTGGGCTTTCACAGCAGGAGTGACCCCCCATCAAGCACACAGGAAAGGAAAGATCCGTCATCTGAGAAGAGCAAGCCACATTGATCTGAGATGCATGGAGACTTTAACCCATACATTTACCCCACTTTTTTTTTTTCTAGAGATAGAAAAAATATTCAACTTTACAGCATGCCTGTTCTAAGTTACAGTAGTTTGCTATTATATATACTTTTGTTATATCAAAAGAATTAGATAAAGTAACAAGTCATCATGAGCCTGACCAAAACTAAATTTGAAATTCTTATTGGGTCTGGTACTTTTAAATTGTACAGATGTTTGTGCCTTTTCTTTACTTTGCTTATATTCTTATAAGCATTTTTTTAGCAGTAATTTGTACATATTTTAGAATTTGTGTATCTGCTTTGTAATAAATGTAATTTCTTTCCTTTTTTGGACACTTGGATCTAAATGATGTAAAACAGAACAGCATCAATATATGTGAGGTTGCACTAAAACATATTTTTATATGATTAAAACTGAACAGCTTTTATGTACAGCTCTGATTCTGTAATACTAATATTTATTTACTTTGTTTCATAAATTGTAAATTTTTTTCTTAATGTTGTGGATTGCTTTTCTATGTGAAGCATGGGATTTACTGTTGCGTAATTAGAACAAAATGTATATTGTAAAACAAGATATTTAAACTAGAGTATCTTATCTTATTCTGCACTTATGCATTAGTTAAAAAAAAAAGATAAAAGATGTATCAGTCAGTTCTTAACTCTTGTAATTTTTTTTTGTCTCTTGTTTGCCGGATTGACTATAACTTAAGTGCTGATTGTGATTTTAAACTGATAGTACCGTAAAGCATTAAAGTAAAACAATGTGCTATTGTGAGTTTTTTCAAAGCTTTATAAAACAGTTATAAATATATTAAAAGTATTTGGTCTTATGTGAACATGTTGATCTATACACTCCTTAAAAAGCTATGGGAAAACATTCCACCCCATATAAATATGTGCATCACTGGTGCCATCTGTGTAGCTCACCGGGACCGGCAAGATTTGCTATGCTGGTGCTTCCAGGAGCGGGACTGGGGCACTGCTGACTGCCGGGAGGCAGCGTCCAGCAGTGTCCTGACCCACTCCCTGGCCTCCAGCAGCAGGGTGGCAAGGCCCCTATGGCCGCATGGGGCTGGGCGAGGAGCTGGCCTGCTGGCTGCACACACGGCGCCCTGCCGAGCCTGGCAGTCCCCTGCTCCTGAGGGCTGACCAAGGGGCATAGGTGTCATGAAGAAGTGCTCTGGAGTGTCAGAGAGGGGTTTGGAGAGGAGAAAAAGGTGTTTCCTTGCACTTGAACTCCACAGCTGGCCACTCCCTACTGCAATACCTGTGTCAGCTTCGCGGGAGGCTCCTGTGCTGTCCTGTTCCGTCCTGTCCTGTGGATGGAGGTGTGTGGCCCTGCCAGTGAGGCAGAGAGCACCGCCACCTCAGCCTCTTCTGAAATGGGTTTCATGGGCAAGAAAGTCACAGTCTTCCAGTGTAGGGTCTCCATCTGGGCAAGGTTTGCTCCAGAGGGAAGGGAGGAGGAGCCCGGGCTTGTGTTTGAACACGTGTGGTGGGTTACCACTACCACCAGCAGCATGCGTGCATGCACGCGTGCACACACACACACACACTCAAACACATGCATGCATACGCACAGATGAAAGAAACCAACAACCTGGATTATATTTTGTGCTATTTAGTGGATTATAAATCTGTGAAAACAAGTTTGTATATTTAAAAGACATCTAAGGAGTGTTCTTTAAAAAGAAATAAATATACAGTTACATGCATGAGGTGTCTAGTTTTCATGTGTTCTTTGAATTTTCCAAGTTTATTGGTGTTCCAGCATCCTGCACAAGAAGCACCCTTAAAAATGTGAGTGGTAGTGAAAAATGTGGACCATATTTTGGCTTTCTCACATATTATCAAACTAAACCAGTTTATTTCTCCAGTAATACCGTGTGGGGGGAGAGCCACAGGTGGCATATTATCATAATTCTGGCATGATGGCATATAACTAGTGTCATACCATAATGGACCATGACCACTTCTAAACATTAAAGGTTAGCTTCTCATACCCATTGCAATGTTCTGCCTTTATTCCAGATCATTGTGATAACCTTGCCAAGATAAGCACGTGCCAGAAAACTGGCTCATCTCAGACTGGAGAGAGGAGAAGCAGTATATGTAGTAGGAGATGAGCAGCCTGTTGGATCATGCTTCCATTAAAAAAAAGGAGAACTCAATTATACATTTTAAATAAACAAGCTCCATCTGATAAAAGCCTCTCTCCTCCTGGGCTTCATGGCTGTATTGAGAACAAAATGCTCTGCACGATGATCAGCTAATCAGGTAATCATAGATATTTTATTAAAAGGGAACCAGGCAACCCCTGATGGTAAATGCTCTATTAACATTGCCTTTGTAAGCAAGCCTCTTACTGTGGGAGTTACCTCTGGCTTGTTTGATTATTTTAATTAATTTGCAGCTGCAATTTGCCATCCACCTTCTCAGCCTTGGGGCATGTTTTTTTTTTATAGTCGGTGAGCAAGTATCACTGAAATTGCATGTGATATTTTTGGGTTACAATGGAGCAACGCTGAAGAGGTTTCAGGTACTTACAATCTTAATTGTATTTTCTTAATGAGCTAATGTGTATACAGTGCTTTGAAAAAAAACATATCCTCAGACAAGGCCTAGGCATCAATGATGACTTTTCATGCTTTGGAAAGGGTGTGGAGGAGGAATGGCAAACATGTCTGACAAAATTTTCCCAGGCATGAGCAATTTTCAGAATCCACATTGCAAGCACAGCAACTGGGACTGGGGGGCAAATAACTCCATGAGCGCTCTGCCTACACTTCCCAGTGCAGCGCCCTCCAAGCTGCCTGCGCAGACGACTGTGTGGGGCTGTTCGTGCCCCGCTGTGATGAGCCCACGGGCTCACCGCCGTGCTGGGGGAATGCAGCTGCATGGCTCCCTGCCGGGAATGTTGGTCTCCGGGCAAGACCAGAGTTGCCTGTGTGAGACAGCCCCTCCGAGGGTGACGGGAGCGTGTTCCTCCACAATACTCGGGGCAATGGATGCACGGAGGTCTGTTAGGACCAAAAAGTGTAACCCTGAGCTCCCTGATGTAAACGTTCTGTGTTTTTAAAAGGGATGAAAAGAAGAGATTTAACAGGGTGTTCTAGAAAACTGCAGAACCGAACAAGGATCCTTATATGCAATGTGCTAAAAAAATTCTACGTCAGGAATATAATTACCTATTATATTGTTCAAGGAATTCATAATTTTCTGTGAAGATCCATATGTCTTTTCTGTAAAGCACAAGGGAAATACAGATGCTTTGGCAAGCTCTCTTTATTTCCTTCTCTCAGAATACTGTCACCAGAGTCACTTCAGGACTTACTCACGTCAGCAAGACAGAGGGTGTATCAGTCTCATGTAACTGCCTGCACAATCCTCTCACGAAGCATTAAATTTTGACTCAGGGTAGTAACTCCATTGCATGTTAAATATTTCTATGTGGACTTCCCCACTGCAGGACACAGTGCCAGTAGCGGATTATAATTAGCACCAATAAAGGGCATCATTAGTTATAACAGAACCAAACGGAGTCAAGGGACTTAAGTACAAAAATTTCAATTCAGGAATGCTGCAGTCAACTCCCATTTAGCCCTAGTGGCACTTCAGTTTACAAGGTGCCCCGCCTCGTTTGAAGCTCTTTCCTGCTTTTGGGCATGAGTTGAACTTCTCTTCTTGGAAGTGCTTCATGCCTCTTCCCCTCCCACACTGACCTGGACACCAGAAAGTATGTATTTCTTGCCCTAGGTCCTCCAAGGGACCTGCCCTGCTGAGTGGGTCTTTGAAAATACCCGATATATGATGAAATATGCTTCCCTCTTGAATTATACTTTTGGCAAATGCTGTCACCACCTCTTACAGATTAGTTTAGTGATTTGGCCCCCATTTCTGGGTATCTAAAAATAAAAACAAACTCAAATCTGTGTTGAAACTGGCTAGATCAACATCTCCAGTCTCCTAGGAGAGTGCCCTAAAGTGCCCCACGGGAAGTAGAAGTTTTTTCTTTCCTGCTGAAGTTCTGCTACTGTGAAACAAAACATTCAAGATACATTGGATCATCAATACAGTAGCCTATTGTCCCCAAGAGGAAGAGCTGTTTAGATGTGCCCTGCTCACCAGGAACAGAGCTGCCTGGAAGGCTGGTAAGTAGAGTGGTGTGACAGAGACTTAGAAGGACAAGGACTGAGTTCAAGCAGCTCCCTGCCTGAAGTCTTCTGGACAGCTTGGAGAGCACAGTTTCCAAACATGTTTCCTACTTAGCATCCAGCTCCTTTCTGAGGTGGCTGACTCTCCTATGTCCAGTGGAAGCAGGCCAAAACTTAAAATTTCTGGGCTTCAGAGTGAGGAACAAACACCAAAAATTAGGTGTTACATTGCATGAGTCCTTTATTGGGTTTTGCCCTAAATAGCTTAGGGAGAACAAGCCTTATTGATTTATTTCATTGTCCAGTGGAACAAGTCAATGGGAGTTATCCTTTTAAGTAATTTAGCCCCCCCTGAAAATCTCAATCGATATTCTCTAAAAAATGTTCTTAAAGTAAATCCAGGATATTCAATGCAAAACCTGCACACCACATCATATATTTTAGTCTGGTGACTATTTTGGTGGTTTGTTTTTTTTTTTCCAGTTAAAAAGCCTGCATGAAAAAATCAGCAGTCTGTGTACTAATTGAGTTTATTACAGTGACAATGTTACTGTGCCCTTTTCTCAAATGTGGATTACGCACACTAAACACAGACCCTGAACATATGCTTACTGTAAGGTCAATTTAAGATGAAAATGCTGGATGGTTTGACTTGTTCTGCAATTATTCTTGGGGTCTTTACATATGCTACATCTGTCACGTGTGTTTGCAACTATCTTTAATGTGTCTGCTTTTAACTGGCTTCGGAACCACTGATAGCACCAGGAACGTGGGAGACAGCTTTCATTGCGAAATGTTTGGCTTTTGCCCCTGTGATGATGCCTACATGAGATATAATAAGCTGATTCGTTGTGTGTACATAAGTATTTTCCAAATGATTGTGCTTGGCGACTAAAACTCTTTCTAAGAGTTTCTTTAATTTGTGAGTGTAGAGGTGGCCTGTACATATGTGAAGGTCTTTAGTAGGCATATGAGAGAAATTAAGGAAATGTCTCTAACTTTTCATACAAGGTAATCTTAAGTGGAGGCAGAACTGAATGGAACTCATCCTTGGGAGCAAAGACCATGAACCACAAGAATTCCTATAAAGGATGAACTGGCATTCAGGACTGCTGTGTCTCCATGCTGGCAAGTGTCTGCACAAGGTGTCTTGGTGTCATTTTCCCTGAGCTTTAAGAAATATGGATGGTCTTCTATTGCGCTGTGCATTGCTGTATATGTTGCAAAATCATGTCCTGCAGGCCAGCTTCTCACCCGTGGCACATCAGGCACCAGTCCACCTCTGCTGTAGGGCAGCCAAGGGACTCTGGGAGCCTAACACCTCCAAGGTCTGTTGAAGCATACAAATAGCCTACGAGATCGTGGCTGCTTGCAGGCTGGACTGCAGGCTGGTGGGAGCAGTGGTAGAAGAAAACAACAGCTTTCTGAAAACCAGAAAAATTTTCTGCTCTAGTGAGTTTCCTTGCTTTTCTGCGTTGTGTGAATATTCATTCTGAAGCTGACATGTCGAGGGGAGCTTGGTCAGCAGGAGGCTTAATAGAAAAAAAGCCAAACAATATTACTATATAAACTGCCTTTTCGCATACCTTCCTGATGAGTGACATCTCTGAACTGACAGGAGTGCTGCAAAGCAAAACAGCCGGGATGAATATGCATGGCAGCACACAGCCCCATGAGCACCCAGTGAGCTGGAGAAAGCCAGTGGAGGCAGATCCAGCTCTGTGCTGAAGAACAGCATTTCTTTTCCCCCTCTCCTGCCAGAATATAAGAAGAGGCTGACACTCTGCCATAGAAACTAATGGAGTTTCCACATTCATTTTAACAGCAGGAGGTGTAGTCTCTGAAGGCTTGTTTCCATGAGGTGATGAGAAATCTTGCTGCTAAAGTTGCAGAGGAATGTCAGAGTACTTGGCATTTTGCCATTTCAACCTCTTTCGTTCCCATCTGTTCCTAGAGAAGCAAAGGTCTCTGCCTGGTTCAGCTGTGCGCTGCCAGGGCCTTGGGGGGCAGCTCTGTGCCATGGGAGGAGGTGGTCCCTGCATGTCCTTTCTGGTGTAAATGCCCTGGATCCTCTGAGCACATTAGCCCATTAGCAGTAACCTGCAAGGCAAAGGAAGGCTTGGGAAGAACCCGTGTGCTTATTCTTCTTAAACAGGTACACACTTAAAACCTCTAAACAGTTACTTTGAAAGAGTGACTCTTAGAAAAGCCAGGTTTTCTGAAGAGCTGGACTTTGACTGAGGCACTTAGATGAAGTGGTCAGAGTTTTCAGAAGTGCTGAGCATTTGTTATCAGCAGAAACTGCTGGATTCTGGGCACATGTGAATTCTGGGCCCTTAAAAACTTAATGACTAACTTAACGATGTCTGGCACTTCACCTCCATTTGTTATTTTCCACAATCTTTCTTTCTTCCACAACATCTTTATTTAGCCAGAAAAAAAGGAGGAAAAAACCAACTGAATGAAACAATGAGCCAATATTCATGGCTGAAATACCCCGTCCTTTTTTACTGCCAGGAAAAATGTAAATGATAAAGCGGAGGCTTTGACCAGTTTTGTGACAAAGTTTTTCCTCTCCATTTCATATTTCTTGATGACATTTTAGCACATGGGGCTGGCAAAGCGAGACATCTTGGACTAATTTTTAATCTTTCAGAAATTTTCCTTAGACATACAGAAGAGAGGGGATCTTTTAACTCGGGGCGGGGGGAGGGAAGAAAAATCAGAAAGGCAAAGAGATGGAGTTCTGCAGGGAGCAGTCCTTCTCTGGCAGAAGATGAGCTAAATAGTCTAATAGTTTTTTCCATCTGCATTTCCTCTGGCCTTACTGTGAGCAAAAGGGATTTAGATCCAGCTGATCTGTGAGGGTGGGGAGTGAAGGGAACCAGGTGATATTATAAGCTGAGTCCTGCCGCCTGGTCCATCAATTAACACAGGCAGTGGGAAGAAGCTGAGGGGGATAATGCCCCTGTGGTGTTGCCTCTGTTCTGCAGGATCCTGTGAAGCGTTTTTGCTGGCTCTCTGCAGAACTGGATTCCTGCCAGACTGCGGGAGCAAATGATCAGCCACTGTCTAGGGCTTTGCCTTTCACTAACCTGCTGGATTTTCATGCAGAAATCCAAGTGAGAGTTAATGCTGTGTTAGGCAGGCTAAACTTTGGCTTGGTTTGCTCTCTAGTTGCTACTGCACAGCCGTGGGCTGCCTTGGCCACTGCTATGAAAGCCACTGGTGGCACAGTGCTGCCTGGGGGCCTCAGTTGAGAGGGGCGGGCCAGGGAGCTGGTGGAGGCTCCAGAGCTGCTGGCCTTGGAGTATGCTCTGCTTGAGGCTGCTCTGGCTGGTCAGTGTCCCAGGAGCTCCCAAAAAGCACTTGGAAATTCTGTATACTAGAGCTTACAAAGTTTCCTGGCTCCTGAAGTCTTGATTTTCCAGGAAAGGGGACAAGCTAAATCCTCCAATGGTCTGGTTTCTGTTTTTACTAAAATTAAGGTATTCAAAATAATGCCGATGGTGTCAAACATTGCTCCTCCCTGAGGGAATATGACACAGGAACCAAAAATATGTTGTCACAATGCACACTACCTAAGAATTTCATCAAATTAAAAAGAGCAGTGAATAAGAAATGCCCTGACTCTTTTAAATAGATAGGATAGAGTCTCTTTCCTTCTCTAACTTTAGACTGTTAGCTCCAGAAACATCAGCAGTGATGATGATTCAGTCATCTGTATTCTGCATGTTTTAATGGGATGCCAGTTCCTGATTTTATACACAAGTTTTATGATCAACTGCCTATTTCAGCAGAAATTATTGTTTTCCTCTTGGTGCTCGGGGTCTTAAAATTTTCAGTGTCATGAGGTGGGTTGACCCCGGCTGGACACCAGGTGCCCACCAAAGCCACTCTGTTAACCCCCTCCTTAGCCAGGCAGGGGAGAAAAACTATGATGGAAGGCTCATGGCTTGAGATAAGGACAGGGAGAGATCACCACCAGTTATGGACAAAACAGACTTGACTTGGAGAAATTGTTTTTTTTTACCAATCAAATCAGAGTAAGATATTGAGAAATAAAATCAGATCTTAAAAACACCTCTCCCTACCTCTCCCTTCTCCCCAGGCTTAATTAACTCCCTATTTTTCTATTCCCTCCTCTCTCCCAGTGGTGCAGGGGGATGGGAAATGGGGGCTGCAATCAGTTCATCACACATTGTCTCTGCTGCTCCTTCCTCCTCATGGGAAGAAGGCCTCACACTCTTCCCCTGCGCCAATGTGGGTCCCTTCCATAGGTGCAGTCCCTCAGGAATAGGCTGTTCCAGTGCTCATGCCCTGTGGGATCACAGATCCTGCCGGCAAACCTGCTCCAGCGTGGGCTCCTCTCTCCATGGGTCCACAGGTCCCACCAGGAGTCTACTCCACTGTGTGCTTCCCCAAAAGGTCACAGCTTGTTTCAGGCATCCACCTGCTCCAGTGCAGGGTCCTCCACAGGCTGCAGGGGGATCTCTGCTCCACCATGGACCTCCTTGGGCTGCAGGGCACAGCTGCCTCCCCATGGTCTGCACCACAGGCTGCAGGGGAATCTTAGCTCAGGCACCTGGAGCACATCCTGCCATCCCTTCCTCACTGACCTTGGTGTCTGCAGAGCTGTTTCTCTCAGATACTCTATTGCTCTTCTCCAGCTTTAGTTGCACAGGTTTTTTTCCCCTCCTTTTTAAATCTGTTATCCCAGAGACTTTTTCCCCCCACTTCTTAAATCTGTTATCCCAGAGGCACTACCACTGCTGCTGATGGGCCCAGCCTTGACCAGCAGCACGTCCATCTTGGAGCCAGCTGCCATTGGCTCCATTGGGCATAGGGGAAGCTTCTGTCAGCTTCTCACAGAAGGCAGCCCTGTAGCCCCTCCTGCTACCAAAACCTTGCCTTGCAGATCCAGTACATGCCCCAGTGTTCTAAATAGATGATGCACAATGTGACATCTGAAGAGAAGAGCTCAGAGGGTGCAACATTTTCCAAAAAATTGCCATCATTCAAATGCTATAGTTCCTGCAGTTGGAATGAAGGCTGAGGCAGGGGAAGAGGAAACCTTTTTGTATTATAACAAATAAAATGCTACAATGGAGTTTGAAGGTGCAAATCAGGCTATAACAAAACATGAGTGTGCATGCTTTCAACACCAAAATGACTTACTGGCTGCTAATTAAATCTCACTGCAAATGGGATTTCATTTTTATTTTTTGATGGAAAAAGTGGTTTTATTACATTCACTTGGCTGACAGCCAGGAATACAGCTCAATACAAATCAAGCAAAGTTAAAGGCCTTCTGCAGCAACATATGGCTTGTTTGGGAAGTATGAGTCATAAATGGAACCAGATGCAAAAAAAAAAAAAAAAAGTTATAAGAAGGTAGCAACTGTCCTCAGACAGATGCCACTATTGTTATTTCTGATGTTTCCACCTCATTGTGAAAAATTTTCACATGCATATTGGTGAACAATTTTTTTTTCAGCATGGACTGCCGCCTGTTTCAAAGCTCTTCAGTGGCGTAGGTCCACTCGCTCTGCTCATGCAGCTACTTCATACCTTACACAAGCTGTTTTCTTCTTGCGAGTTATTAAAACACGGTTCCCAGTACTGTTTGTTTCTTCTCCTGGTTTCAGGGTGTTTCTTAACATATGCAGGGTTGGCCTTTAGTTTGTTCTCCAAGTCCTGTGTAAATACAGGCTAATAGAAGTATGTCCTTGCTTAGGAAGAAACCCTACGGATGCTTTGTAACCACACCCTGTGCATATTTGCAGGGAGGGCGTGTGTGCATATGCCTGCACACACACAGCCAACCCAAGTGCCAAGAAAATGACAAGCAGCAGGGGAGGGAAGACATCAGGGGCTGTCTTCTGCCAAGAGCTTCGGCTGCCTGCAGCGAGGCAGCAGGTAAACATGGGGACAACCAGAGCAGTGATGATGGGGTGAGCAGCCTGGGTGCATTTTGGCACCATTAGTAGGGCCCTCCAGCTTTGCCTGATGGCTGCTGGTGTAGGACTGCTGTCAAGCACTCTCTGCAACCATAAAGAACTACCTGCCCGTGCACCCATTGCTGTGTTGACTACCCAGAGCATAGGTGTGCCTCTAGCACAGGGGCCCAAGAGTTTGACTCTTGGGCCCTAGATACCATTTTCTTTCTGCCAGAGTCATATTGCACCGTGTTCCTGTTGTTTTTCTCCTAATTTCCCAGCCCTTCACTCCACATTTCCCATGAAGGATGTCAAGAACTTTGTCCAAGTTTAACTCATCAAGATCCCCTTCTGTCCCACATAAAATCCTCTCATACTGCAGGTAAAACAGATTCTCTCTGTCTCCCTGCTGGGCAAAGCCTAACCAGCCCTGGTCTAAAAGGAAGTAATGTCTTACATGCTCAAGTCCTGTAGAAGAAAATGGCCATGTACCCTTCAACAGTGACACAATCCACATGGTGCCAACAGTGCAGGTGCAAACAACAGGTGATAGGGTAGGCTATAAATCAATCTCCTTCACTCAGTGGTGGACACCAGATGATGAGTACACAGTGAACACCCCACTGGAACATGTTGTCCTGTTGCATGTGTTCTCCCAGCCCCGGCTCGTCCTGCATCCCACTGCCAATGCTCCTCCAGTGTGGGCCTGTTTGCACAGTCCCTACAAGAACAGGGCAACACAGGGATGTCCTGTGGCTCAACCCTGACACGTCACTTCAGATGTGTAGTCCTGCGCGGTGGTGGACAAGGCCCCTGAAGAATTTATGAAGCACCTGCTTTGTGTGTGGTCTCTTCCAGCAGGATGTACAGGAGCTGCCCAGAGCCTTGTTCATGTCCCCCACCTGGAAAACTCAGTGCTTAAACCACAGCTTGAACCATTGCCCTTTTCTTGGCAGGCATTCTTTGTCCTTAGAAAAAAAGGCAATTGTATTGACTAAGTGGCTATCTGATTCCGCAGCATCTCACCTTATTTGATCTGCAAGGTTGGTGAGTCACCTGCTTCCCTGAGTGGAAATGCGTTTGGAGTCAGTGTGTGTGGCTATAGCCTGCCCAAAATGTGCAGTCACAGTCATGCCAGCTCCAGCCTCTCTCCCTGCAGTACAACCTACTGCCCAGCTACAGCATAATCTGACATATGAGCAGGCTGGGTGAGCTGAAGTGGGGGAACTGGCTCAACTCATAACTCAGGTGTGTGCTTGCTCCCTCTTCCCTTAGTAAAAAGTTAAAACTACAGGCAAACATTACCTCCCAGTGTTTGCATTACAGCATATGTGCAACCCTTCGCATTTTAGGAATTCAGATTGCATATCTGAGTTGGAAATATTGTTTCCTTCTTTTGTACCTGGTTTCTGCTGGTGTCTGGGATCACGATAGAGGAGAGTTGGGTGTCAACAATTTTTAAAGTGATATCAGGGACTGAAGCTAAGGAGAGAATTACTAGTAAAGCTGCTTCTTTGTATCCAAAGAAATCCTCTGGGAATGTAGAGGGAATTTCAGAAGACTGCATTGGCTTCTGGGAAGAACAAGAATCTGTCACCTTGGTGGGAACCCAGAGTTCAGCTGAACAACGAGACAGGCTGTGTTAGCTGAATGGATAAGAATTTATACCCACGCTAAAACCAACCTCATGACACACAATGCTACTTAAAAGCAGATAGATTTTGCAACTCTTTCTCATGCTGATGACATCAATGGGATTACTTAAGTGAACGGGTGTTTATTAAACATGAATAAGAGCTGTGCTATGTAGCATTAAATGCACCCCAGTTGGGCTGGGGGTTTGGGAGTTCATGTTCATGACTAATTCTTGGTGCTTGCTAAGAAGAGCTGGGAGTGCCAGCAAAGGTGCTTCCAGCCCCTGGGGGGAAAGGCTTTACTTTCTGTGCATTAATTGTATTAGTCTTGCTCATTGTGAAGGAAAAACTGAGCTCTCCAGCATACCCTCCAAAGTCTTCCTACCTCAGGAAGAACTGTGGGAGGTTTTGTGTGCAAATGCTCCATAAGAAGAAAAGACCAAGAGAATGGAAAAAGTCTGTCTCTAAAGCAAACTCCCACAGAGAGAAATTGCAAGGGAGTTGGTCCTACCAAGAGCGAGGTATGTGCTTAACACACCCAGAGAGGCCCCATTGATTAAATATATTTAAAATCATTGTATGGTCTGTGCCTTAACTTGTAAGCTCTTTTAGTCACAGATTTTCTCTGTCTCTTTGGCCAAGATTTTGTTTCAGACAGAGCATCCTTCCAAGCACAACACTTGCGGCAGTGTAATGGGTAACCCTATTTCTTAAGCACAGGAAACCCAGCAGTTTTTCCATGCTCGAGGGTTAGATAACCCTTTAGCATGCACTGGAGGCCAAATTTCCTCATGGAGCATGTGTCCTGGCCACTGGGGAGCCTATCCCTAGCACACAGGCAGCCCTCTAGAGTGCCTCATCTCTGCTGGTGTAGATCCAGTAACAGAGATACCCTGATTTAATTCTACAGAGGATTTGGCTTTTAATTTTGCATGATTTTCATGAGCAGCTGGATGGAAAAAGAAATGCCTGGAGCTGAGTTTTGCTTTGACTTTCTGAGGTTTCCAGGTGAGTACAAAATGTATTAACAGCAATCAAAACCAGAGCTGTGCTTTTGCAGACCAAAAATATATGTCCTTAGTCTATATGTGGCTACAACGAACCATAGACAGTTGTATTTAGAAATCTATTTGTTCCACCCCACTGAATATAAAATCATGATGATGGTTGCTATCATAACCCTCAGTGTTGCAAACTCATGGTGCCACAGCAAGCTGAAGCTTTTTAAACAGTTTCCTGTTGTCTTAGTGGTACAATTTTTCACGGTTGCCCTTCCTCACCAGCCTAGTGACAGCTTACTGACAGCTGACAATAACATACAAGGAAAATCCACCAGCTTTGGCATGTTTATTCCCATCAGCACAGAAATCTGCAGGCCATTCCGGGTGGTCTGGGGGGACAAAGCCCCAGGCAACTAACGCCCAGGCTGGAGGAAGCCTTGAAAAAAGGACAAATTTCACAGTTTCCCAAGAGCCCGGAGTAGGACACTGGTCTTTTAAAGTGCAAATTGGTAACCAAAAGAGGGAAAGATAACAGTAAAGGAAACAGCAAAAAGCCCTAAAAAGGCTGGAAGTATCTTTTCTTATAGCAGGTTACACTTCCTATTCCTATTATCATCTTGTGATGTTCCCATTCAGATATCTGTCCCTCCTAGGAACAATGAAATTACAGCAGGTCTATGTGGAGACCAAGTTCAAATATCCAAACTTGTGAAGAGATATTTTAACAAAAAGCTGTATGTGAGCAGCTGGCTGCTGCTGAGAATGAGGCCGGGTAGAACATTTGAAACCAACTTCTAACTTGTAGTGAATTGCTTTTTGGAATCTTTGGGTATATTGAATGTTCCTGAAAGAACTCAACTGCTCAAAAGCAAGAAAACATCCAAGCCTTTGTTTAGAATATTTAATTTAAGACTCTAACTCTCTAGGGGAAGAATTCAAATTTCAGGGATAAAATGAGATACGTGAAACAGGAGAAAAATAGAAAATTCAGCCTTCAGTTTTATGTATTCTGAGTGAGAAGATGAATTCATTTAAAAGAATATCCTAAAGTATCCATGTCATGGGTAACAGGTGTAAGTCTTTGCTCTCCCATGGAATTCTTGATGTCATGGGAGGATAGGTTGCTTCCCTGGTACTGAATATTTATTTTGCTGGATTCTTCTCTGCATTGTACTTGTGGCACATTAATATCCAGTGCACTCTAGTGAACCAAGTGAGCTATATTAGTCAGGACATACAAGAGATTAAGTACTGTAATATTTTGTTATGCTGGAGGCAGCAGGTGTCAGTGGCAGATGTGATGATTTGGGGGGTTTGTCCAAGAAAAGTTTACGGGTTATGGATTTTGTAAATTTGTGTGATATGGAAAACTGTTGTATCGGAAGGCTGACCTTTGTGTTGCTACTACCTTTCACCCTCTGCCTCGGACTAGCTAACGTTCCTAGGAGAAGCTGGCACAGGGCTTGCACTGATAATTAGTGATGCTTTGCAATGCACACATGCTGAGCAATGGCGAGTCAAACTGGTTCATCACTGCATAACTCAGTTTGGCAATGCTGTCACCTGGCGAGGGACTGTTGTCATCAAACAAGGTGAATCAGAAACTGATCTGACGAAGGATGGAGAATTTACCCTCCTGAATCGTGTTAAGACTTGATCAGCTCATACAGCTGAGGAACAGCCTGCAGGAGGAAATCCTTAAGACAGGGAAATCCCAGCACTGTTAAATGCACATGAATTACCAAGAACACCCAAGAGAGTGGATGAGACAAGAGGCTAGAGACAAAAGCTGTTTAGTGAAGATGTTTGTCCTTGGAATTCAGTTGAAGCTTAAGGAAAAAAAAGGTTAAAAAAAACACCAGGAAAATTATGTGTATGTATCTGCTAATTTTTGCATGTTTGGTTACACAGCATATTTCTGCTCTTGAAGAGTTAATACACAAACCAGAATGTTTGCTTCTCCCCTAAAACTCTGGGAAAGTGAAACTCTGTGAGGTCTGTCTGAACCCAGGAACAGGTAGTATTCCTGTGGGTCTCACTTCTCATGAAACTGTATTAGGTGGAATATTATCCATTTTAGCAAGGATTTGCAGGATAAACAGACTCTGGACAATTATCAGGTGTTCAGCGAGATTTTGCCTTTCAGAGTAAAGGCAGTGAGAATGGGATGAGTGGAGTTGCTGTGAGTATGTGCAATGCATCAATGGATCCCTGCAGCAGCCCAGGGGAAGTGGAAGGAGCCCCTGGTCAGACAGCAGCTCATCATTGCAAACTTGGCAAGGGCAACTTTCTATCAAATAAACATGAGGGAAAGAAGGATGCAAAATTGGGCTGTCATATTGTGAAGACTTTATTTTTGAATCTATATTTGCTCAGTAAACCCATGGAAACTGGCAATGCTTCAGAAACTTGAAGCAAGGGGATCAATTGGATACAATGAGGAAACAAGAAGATCGTGAAAGGACTTCCATAAGGTTGAGGATGTTTGCAACGGAATATCCGAAAAGCTTAGTGAAGGCCACTTGAGGGAATTGTACCCCAATACAATGGGAAAAGAAGGAAGATGTGAGACGGTCTGAGAATGAGAATTTGAGGGCTGAAATGCAATTGTAACTCCTGGGAATTGCACAGGAATATGAGTACAGGCTCATCTATGACATAACTATAGTGACAAGTATCATGCAGAGCAATACTAGAAGATAAGAGACCCAGAATAAGCCTCATATTAGTCTTAGGTGCAGAACGTCACATGGAGTTGTGCAGCTGTTCAGATCTGCGGAAATTATAGAAATTTAGAAAGTGGAGTTTTGAAGTTTGAAAAATAATCTCTAAATAACTGGGACAGCAGATTCCTTTGCTGTTGATTCATGTCATAAATGGCAGAAAATAGGACTTCTGTGTGAAAACATCAAATAAATAGTTTGTAGGCAAATGGGCTGCTGTGGTAAAGTGGCTTTGCCTGGGGAAGCAGAAGATATAATTAATTGTATATTGAAATAGCATTCTAGCAAAGAGTGGAAAAAGAAAAAAGCAGTCATCAACTGAAGCTGATTTTGAAGTCCAGGTTAGGATGAATTTTAAATTTTAACTATCAGAGGGTCTCACTGGTTATGGATTCCTACTTGTTTCTGCAATATCTTTGACCCACACAAACATTTTATATAATTTATAAAAGACAACTATGATAAGCCCAAAAGAAAAAGTCGGTCAGTAGATTTCATAGATCACCATTTATAAACAGCCACAAAGTTCAAAGAGATGAAAATGTCTCCTTGAAAATAGGAAGTGGCCTAACTTCACCCTGTCCCTCAGCTTCCCTCAGCATTCTGGTTAAAAAGTCGCCAGTCACTTAGTGATTTGCTATCACACAAAGAAGGGTGTAAAATGCAGACAGGGTAAAGAGCATTGGCACAGAAGAGGTGATGTTTGTGTTACAGAAAAGGATATATGTAAGACAAGAGTGGCCCTTGTGCAGCCGTATCTCACGGGATCATCAATGGATTATGGTTTTGCTTTGTTTTGTTTTGGTTTTGATGTGTGCAAACCTTTGCTCGAGGCAGAAGTAGTCAATCAATATTTGCTGTCAGCAGCCCACTACTTACAAAATGGTTGGAAGTTTTTCCATGAAGGAGACAAGAGACTCTGAGAGTAATAAAATTTTTGACCAGATCTGACAAAGGCATTTTTGGAGATGGTTTTGAACCTACAGTTATTCCATGAGTTTACAAGGACTAGGCAGCCCACCTACTGCAGCATCTCATGGGATGGGGGCAGAGTTCATTGAGGCTTTTCAGAGTTCATTTTGGGACTGGGCATATCCCACATCTTCTCATAAGTTACAAGGCTTTCCGGACTGTTCCCTCCCCATTCGGTTAAACAGATTTTTGCACCTTCTTTGTAAATGAAACAGTCAATGCTCAGGAAACACTTGGCTTTTACCAGGCAGCCATCCTAGCTGAAGCTCCCTGCATGGCTCCAGGCACTAACTGCTCACAGCAAAGCAGAGCCCCTCCAGGGTCGTAGTGGTTAGGTTGGTTTCCTAAAGCCTGCTTAATGGGCGTTCTACTCCAAGGAATGCATTTCCTTGAATGCACTCCCAAGGTCCCTTCCCTAGGAGGAAAAGATTTTCCCCAGCCACACAAATTCCCCCGAAATAAAATTACCTGGTGTTCCCAGATAAACAGTGCAGCCTACTGGCCATTTCACTCTAATTAGCTCATTGAGTCTCCAGCAAAATTCAGTCTCCAGCGGGAACCTCATCAGATCCATGTAGACATGCTTGGTTTCAATACAACATGTTTTTACCAGCAGAGCCGTAATACCCACCGAGGGTGGCTTAAATACCTTCGACTTGTGGCAGATCCCATATATCTTCATAAAGAATTTGCAGTTACTATAGCAAAATAAGTCATTTAAGCTGCCTTAAGTTATTTCTTGGAATTTCCTTTGATTTATTCATGGCTGGAGGATTTGCAATTCAGAGTTTTGGCAGCTTGTCAACAGTTTCTCTAAGGGAGAGATGCATTCCACAACCTTTAAATAGGCTGGGACCGTCTTGTCGGATGTGTTTCCTACATCTGACTACATTCCTTATGCCTATAGTTAACTAAAATTTCTTGCAATTATTTCCACTTTCTAGGCAATTTAATTTTTTCCTTAGAGCTTGGGTTAAAAAAAAAAAAGTTATTTACCTTGTAGTCGATATGAATACAGGGAGCAGATGTGACAGGTTTTAGAAAAAATAATATTTCTTACTATATAACCAAGAAAAGTAATTAATCTGACATAATAATTCATTGTCTCTTGTGGTGGCTTAGGGTCGACCCTCCTCTAGGTATAACATTGTCTTTCTGGTACAGTGTATTTGTCAAAAAATTACATAACTATAAAAAAAATAATGTGAAGCACAATGTTATTTTCAATGGAAATTATTTCATTCCTGAAATTTGGCTTGGGTTCAATGTAACTGTTCATACTGATCAGAAAACATACATTAAAAATATTTCAGCAGTGCTTATATTCACCACGGTGCCCTCCTCCATTAACCTAGGATTTCATTATGTAGCTTCTCATTAATTGTTGTGTAAATAAGAATATAAATATATCTCAGTTCCTGTGCTTGCTTCTTGAAATATAATTTCACTGCAATTTATTTTTAGAAATGTTAATTTAAAAAATAACCTAATAATAGTATTTTCAGAGATTCTAGCTCTCTGCTCAGGAATTATGAAGGAACTTGGTCAAGACAGTATCCCAAATCTCTTAAAACAACCCTTGCAAAAGCATGTTTATCAAAGCTAAGAGGTCCCTGACCCAGCCAAGCACTTAGCTGCTTATTTAGCTTTAAGCCTCTGCCTAAGTGGCTCACTGAGCTATCTTCCCCCTCCTCTGAAGGGTGCTGGATGGAGCCGGGGGAGTAGCAGGCATAATTTTTTGAGTCAAGAAAGTTTAACACACCGTGGAGGAGGAGAAATGTGGGAGGAATATGAACTGATTTCAACTTACCAGCCTCAAAGAAATGAGGAATGAAGTCTGAAACTGTGCTGCTCCTTTCCCCTCCTAACGAAAGAGAGAGCATCCTGCTGCTCAAGAGATCTCCTTGCCTGTCAAGACCACTCTCTGGGCCCATCTCAGCCAGCCCCCATTTCTTCCTCTGCACTGTGTACAGACATAGGCTGTCTAGTTTATTTATTATTCAAAATTTATTATTTTCTTTCCATTAATTTATCTGTTTATTAGATTTTTTTTTTTTCCCTGTGCAGGCATACAGGAATTGAAATAGTGAAGTAACCTTTGGACTTAAAAACATATGGAGGCAAAATAGGCAGTTGGTATCATTGGAAATCACCCTGTAATTACAACCTGAAACACTTGTTATGATTGGGCTTTGGCTTGCAGGAGCTAGCATAACCCCTTAGGCTGAAAGATAAAGGTCTGCTGACGTTAAATGAGGGTTGCAAATTAATGGAATGAATGACTTTTAATAATAACCTTTTGGAGGTTGTTCAGTGTTGTTAGCAGTAAGTCATAGAATCATAGAATCATTAGGTTGGAAAAGACCTTCAAGATCATCAAGTCCAACCTTCGACCAAACACCACCACGTCAACTAAATCATAGCACTCAGTGCCATGTCCAATTGCTTCTTGAACACCTCCAGGGACGGTGACTCCACAACCTTCCTGCGTAGCCCATTCCAATACCTCACCGCCCTTTCAGAGAAGGATCTTCCTGATGTCCAACCTGAACTTCCCCTAGAGCCTCTTGAGGCCATTTCATCTCATCCTGTCTCTGGTTGCCTGGGAGAAAAGACCAACACCCACCTGGCTATACCCTCCTTTCAGGCGGGTGTAGAGTCTGATAAGGTCTCCCCTGAGTTTCTTTTTGCCCAGGATAAACAACCCCAGCTCCCTCAGCCACTTTTCGTAGGACTTAGTCTCCAGACCTTTCACTGCTCTTGATGAGGGTTTGCTGTACCAGCCTGAAGGACTGGGACAGGCACCATCAGGGCAAGTAAGTGGGAGTGGGAGTGTCCTCAGTTTTTCAGAAAATCTCCATATTCTGTGTGTGGTTACTGTCAGTCCTTTCATGACTCATAATTTCAGGAAGGTCTGAGCTTCCTTACTTTCTCTCCAGAGATGTGAACAGAGTGACTTTAGCCAGTGTGGTATTGTTAGGTCAGACCTTATTAAGACATACCCTGAATCCTGAGGGTGATCCTATCTTTTCCCTTCAACAGCTAGGGATAAAGACATGATGGCCAGCATCTGTGACTCAGGGCCAAATGTATCTCTTTTAAGGTTCTTCTTCAGAAGAGGTGTCTTCCTCTGCCCAGACCCCAAACGGCTGCAAAGGAAAATGATGACAGAAACCAGAGAAAGCAGTTACAGAGAGCAGTAAACAAGGAAGAGCATGGAAAAGCAGAAAATAGTCTCTTCTGGGTGTGCTCAGGGCCCCTTTTAATTATTTGGCACTAGGCTTAAATTTATGTATACCTGAGGCATTGTATGCAAGAAGAGACTGGATGCCTTACTCTGCAAGGCGAGCAGAGTGTTTGTGGCTACAGTAAAGGGGGAAGGAAAAGCATAGCCCAGACTGAAGTAGTAGATAGAAAAACCCTCAGACATCCTCGTTGCACTGATTAGTATCTTGAGTCATTGCCTTTGAGAGAGGTGAGAGTTTCCTCAGTATGGCGGAATTAGATGAGCTCCTTTAATGAGGTTTGATACCAGAGACATTGCGCAGTACTGTGAAGTTCCCTGAGGGAAAAAAAAAGAAGGATACCTTTCCCCTGCTGAGAATTGAGGTCTAACTGGGGGTAATCAGTGTTAAAACAGTAGGCTTTGAGAGCTACTAAAGCTACCCTACCTATGGCAACTGGAAGTGGCAGCTAGAGACGAGAAGAGCTGTGATGCTGTGTAGCTGCTCTGCTCCCCAGCAGATCTGCCTCTAGACCCTTTGCCACCCCTCAGGCTCAGGGTCTGTCACTGAGAGGTCCCTGTCCTGCCTGTTGGAGGCTGGCCCTGCACCAGCTGCCAGGCAGCCAGCGGCAGTGGCTTGGCAGAGAAGCCTCCGTGACGGCCGGCCAAGGCATGGGAGGTAACACTAATGCAATATGAAACCTCCCCCAGACAGCAAGGCGGGCAGGCTGAGGGGAATGAGGACACAGGCAAACCAAAAAAAAAAAAAAGGGAAAGAAATCAGGCTGTCTCTTTATCTCCTTTCAACAGACATCTGTTACACAATGTGTGTCTTTCTGCTGCTTTATATAGCATGCGTTAAGTTTTCCTGCTTCCTGCAAGCACTGCTCGGGACAAGGCGTTGAGATGAAGCAAGCGTCTGCTGCGCTTCAGGAGTTAAACTCACCGAAGGAAAGGTGAAGGTGCGACCTACACAAACCCCATGGCCGCTGATCTCTGTCCTGCGACTAATGCTAAAACCCCCAATCTGGCTGTTCCAGCTTGGAAGCCACTTGTGCCCGGGCTGGGTCCCAGGGGCCTTAGTGGGTTTCAACACCAGAGGCAGGGCCGGTTGCTCTAAATAGCACTGTCAGAGCTAAGAAAGCAGAGCTGTCCCCTTTGCAGCTAAACCTGTTGAGCACCCTCAGCTACCAGCTGGGCAAACAGGTTGTTGCCAACTTCAAGTGGCCACTGTGGAGGGTTGACCCCTAAACCAAAGCATCATTTGTCAGGTTGCTTCACTGAAAATCTTTTAAAAATATTCAACAGAAGCAATAGAAAAGGGTAGCATTGGAGATTTCGCTTTGGCTAGGGTGACCTGACAGTACTCAGGTTGAATTTTGCTTTTTCATTTTTTTATTTAATTCTGTCTCAAGAATTATGCAGCTCTCAGTATAATTTTTGTAATAAATTGGAGTGTGTTTAGAAGCTTAAGAGTCTCTCCATTACCACCTTTTCCTTTTTCAAAGTGCCAGACTCTTTTTTGCACAAAATACGTATTAATAGGCTCAGGGCTGCTGTAGTGATAATAAAACAAAAATGCAACGCATCTAGCACCCTGCCACAGAGGAGCAGTGAATCCAGTCACCAAACCTGCCTAACCCGAACCAAAGGGGCTCTCAGGAGCCCTCTCCTGCTCCTGCCTGCAACAGAGCTCAAACCAGCAGCAGACGTCCCAAGGGTAAGTAGTCCAGCTGAAGCTGCAAAGAAATTTAGCCAAAGGACTCTAGCCAAAGAGCTGAGATCCAAATTTAGTTTTGGACCTTTTGAAAGCATAGAGTGAAGTGTTTGGGTTCGGAGTTCTTGGTATCTGTGAAGATCAAGAAGTTCAAAGCTCAATGAAGTTCTTGGCAATGAGAGGGAAAGTTGGTCCTGGGATAGCAAGCATGGAGGCACCACAACTTCCACTAAAAACACCCCTAAGCTATTTCAGCTTTTCTTTGGTGAAGGGAACCTTTCTCTGGTCCCTTTAATGCATTCATCGCCCCTACTACCTTTCAAGATAATAGCTATGAATGCCTCCTTTGTTATAAGACGCATGCTGCCCTGTGTGTGTGGGAGGTGGGTGTTACGATAGGCATCATACAGCAGTATTCTGGTATTTTAATAAATGAGCTTCTGCTGGAAGTGACATTCCTTGAGTGTAAAACCAGGCATATCTGTCTCCTTTGTAAGATACAGGGTATTTTGTGGGGGTGTGAAGTAATTTTCTTTGAATAATTGAATTAATTAATTACAAGTTACATAAATGTATAAGGCTCCAATTGCCCATAGTATCTGTGTACCATTCACAGAATTCCATGCAATATTTTCTTCTGATTACATGAACACTCTATTCTGAATATGCCAAACAACCTTCCTTTCTCCTTTTTTATAGTTCCCTGAGAACTACTTCTGTAACACCCATGAGATGTGAAGAACAACCAGAGACCTCCTACAGGGAACAATCTGCCACCAGAAGAGCTGTGCATTTCACTGATTTTTTTGGCTCAGATGCCAACTCACGCCCTCATTCTAAGACAAAAAAAAAAAAAACTTTTAAAAAATGGTAAAAAACTTCATGTCTTGGTGAAGCAAAATCTCAGAACATCTAAAGCATTCAAAAGATTTTGATTGAGATTCTTGCAGACCAAAAAAAAAAGAAATGCTAGATTCACAAAAGCTGCAATGGGAGGATATATTACCCAGTAGCCTTGAGCATGCATCAAGCTTTAGGAGAACTAGTTCAGTTTCCATGTCTGAAGACACCTGAGAGCAATAGGACAGTGTTTTCACTAGCAGCCTGCAAGCTGGTTGTGCATGTGCAAGGCTTGAAGCTCTGCTCCTTGGTCTCTCCTGATGAGACAGCCACTCTGTGTGCAGCATTTTACATTCACTGCCACATGCTCTAGAAGCCAGACAGCCACTTCCCAGAAGCTTGAATAATTTTCACATTTGTCTTCTGCTTCAGCTCCTGTTAAAAGTATTTTATTCCAAGTAGAATGGCTTTAAATGGAATACCTAAGGAGACTCAACAACAGGATAGGGATTTGTAGGACATTCATCTGCAAGGTCAATCTGCCTATAAAGGATGCACCAGAGCTTTGAGTGGCCACCCAATGCTCCCCAGCAGTGTCCGAGCCACTAGGCAACCCTGTGCCGTAGGCAGCACCTTCAAGCACCTCCAGGTACTGGGTACTGAGAACAAGACTGAGAATAATGCCCCGGGGACTGCAGCACTCACCTGGGAAGTGCAGGCACACTGCAGAGCGTGCAGGGCTGAAGCTCGACATCTTGCACTGTCCAAGGTTTCAGTCAACATAACAGCTTGGGAACGTGGTGCATCTGAACAGAACAGTCCATGGTTGTGGACAAATGTGTCTGAGGTGGGAGCTGGGGTGCCACTACACCTTTTCCATTCCTGCTTTTTCTTCCAAAGGCTTACAACAGGATCATATCAGGATTAAGCAAAGCGGGCTACTTTTGTTTGAGGGCACTTCAGAAGAACTCTGGGAACCCAAACAAGAACCTTGTTAAGGTTTATTGAGGAAAGTGAGAAATTGCCAGGAACATTGATGATGGGAAGCCCCACACTCTTCCTCTCTTCAGCTCTTTAGCTGTGTAGAATAAGTGCAGTAAGAGTGAAATAGAAGTTTGCAATACCAAGCTGTGTATCACTCAATTTTTGCTGCTCTCTGGGCTGTAGAAATAGTAATGATTTAGCTTTAACTACTCTATTTTTCTTCTATCCTTTTTTCATCTTTTTTTGACATTCTTTTCACTTTGCAGCTCTTTGTTTAAAAGCACTGAATTTTCCCAAGATCCTCTGGAAGTTTCCAAGATGTAGTTTTTTGCTTTGGGCTTCAGTGATGCCACTTGTGACAGCGTTTAGATTTTTATTTCAATTGCACCTCTGAGTCACAGAGCCACGCTTCTTCCTTCTTTTCTTTCCCTTTAGAAAAATGTTTCAAATTCCTCCCTCTAAAAGTGCTTTGGCAATATTAAGAACTGAAATCTTAACAATGAATGGAGTTGTTTCAGTGTCTCTAGTTGGAAACTTACATTCACTGGTTTTGATTATGATTTGGAAATAAGCAGGTATGAATGTGCAATGCTGTTTGCTTGTGACTTTGTCTTTTGGCATATTTAAAAATCATAATGTCCCTGGTGCTGTCTGTCCAAGAACAGTGCAATTTCATCCCTTCAGGTGGTTCTGATGATACCAAATGTCACTCAGCTGCCTTATAAAGTCAGTGAAATGTGGAATAAACCAGTCAGTAGCCTGGGGAAGCACCCCTTTCTGTGTGGCTTCACATTCCTTGGCAATTTTATAAGCCTGCATACATTATCCTTGTAAGTGTGATCTGATGTGTAGGTGGTCTCTATTTCTGACACATTACATTTATCTGCATCTCTGGAGAAGCTTAAAAAGTCAAGCCTTTTTTACAGTCAGAATATTACCATGAATATGATGTATTCTGGGGACTGCATTCTGCATCCCAAGCATTCAGCTAATCAGAGCTGCAGCTCCAGCTGGCCGTATTTTGCCAGTGAAATAAAGTGGAGCTATATAGGGAGAACACGTGAAGGCGTGCAGTAAATTTTTATGAGCCTGAGAATGGAATGACCACATTGCTCAAGACTCACCAGCAGAAGGCTGTGAAAGGCTTAACCAAATAAGTGGCAATTAAAACTTTATAGTGTTTCACATTGTCATGTGTTTGTGCTCTGTGTGTAATTTTTATCTCTTGTTTACACCTGCAGTGGTGAAACTGAGGACAGTACATGTTGCTGTACAGTCACCCAAGAGGCATGATTTCATTTAGTTTGTTCATGGGTCTTCCTTGAAGCTACTTGGAGGTTTTATATGTTATTTTGAAACACAGGGAGGTATGGAGCCAGGAGGGAACTGTGTGGTAGTGTTGCCTTCTTCCTTTTGTGCTGCACAGTGCACAAATACTGACAGTAGTCTACATCTCTTCATAGGAACTCTTATCCTCCAGTCAGTATACTTTGTAGATGCCATGGAAACTGAAATGTATCTGTGGTGCTTACCACTGTATAACAAGAGATGAAATACAGATGTTTGTAATGGCCATAGGGTATATTTTTTGGACACCTCCTTGAACCAAAACTAGGTTTAAACATACTTTTGAGCTTTGTGGCTGTCCCTAACCTTCCCTGGTTTCAACCTGCTTCTGGGGGTTTTTTTTAGTACTTTCTTTTTCTACTCCTGATACAGGTGGCCTCTCTGGTTCTCCTGGTATCCTGGCAAGGGCCATGGAGGATCAGGACAGGCAGAGAAGAAGGGGGAGGGTGCCAGCTCAGTACATCAGGGAGGAAGAGGGTAGAAAATTCACCTCAGTAAGGACATGAGAGCAGAAAGCAGGGCAAGACAGAGTTAAATAGCTGGGACTGCAGAATCAGATTGAAAAAATACAGTAAATACTCTTGAGACCTAACCTCTGAATCCCAAGCTGAAAAAACCCTGACTTAGTCAAGCCTCATTCACATAATGGGAAAATCTTCCACTTTGAAAAGCCATGCCGCTGCCACTAATACCAGGCATCTCTCTCCCTGTTTCTGGCCTTAACACGTTCACCGGTGTACCCCTGGAATCCTTCCAGATGTTACTTTAGAGATAAGCCTGACCCCAGGGAATCATAGAAAACAGAGATGGAAAACACCTCAAGAGATAAGATACCCCCTGTTGTTGCCCCAGGCAGTGGAAGGCAAATTACATATATGGACTGGGGTGTGGGGAGATGGGTGCATGGGCAGGGTTTATTTGCTGGAAAGCTGTTAAGTAACATGCTGGGAGAACAGTGAGGTAATGGGAATGGTGTTGCATCCAGGCGGTATTGGAAACTGCCAGGTAGAAATGAGGTACTTTGTGGTCAGAGTGGAGAGGCAATAATGCAGGTTAATGACTACACTCTAAGTGTTCTCATCCACATGATTTAGGGCCATGTAGGCATCCTGAGCTGACTGGGATGTTCTTATGGCACATCTGTATCCGTGGTGGGATAGAAGTAAGGATTAGGAGGGCTGCAGCAGGACTGTAGCTGCACATGCTGTGCTGCTAGTGCAATCCCAGTGTTGAGCAATGCTGCCCTTCCCAGTGACAGCACTGATGAATCCGGCTTGGTTGTTCTGTAGGGTCAATAATTTACAGCAATCAGCTCAGGAGTTGAGCAAGGTAAGAATCAAACTGACCTCTTTGAGAATCCTGATTTTTTCAGACATCAAAGTAGTCTGCAGAGCTAAAAATGTGTTTTAGACATAGGGTGCCAAGTTCCTGCCCTGTGAATTGCAAAATTTCAAAGTGCTGTTTTTTCTCCATGTAGAGTAAGGGGGAAATGAGGACAACTAATGGGAAACCCGAGACTTAACTGAGTAAGGTACAAAGTTAGGGTGTATGAAAGTGCTGAAAGTCCATGTGGGAAAGTCGAGAGGGAAAGTCACCAAGGACATTGAAGAGCTCCTAGTCCACTGGAATGGAAAAGTCGCAAGTGAACCCCTCCAAGAAGAACTTCAGCATTTATCCGGATAAAATTCTGCCAGGTGATTAAATTAGTAAGTAAATATTTCTGCAGAGCATGAGGAAAAGAGATTGCAAGACAGAATAGCAGCGTCTTTCGCCATCGGACAGTGGTGGGGGTGGCGAAACTTGGTCCTTCCATGCCACCTAGTGTAGGAAGCTGAGCAGCTCCCTGCTTTTGGCAGCAACCCCACGACCTGCGCAGCCAGCCAGACTGGGCTCCGCAAGCAAGGGTGATTAAGCAGGAAATTAAGTGAGGATCAGAAGTCTGCCACTGTATAAACCATCCCACCAATGCGGGTAAAAACGTGCTTCCAGTACCACGGCAGCAAGTGATGCTTGTTGCTTGACTGTGTTTGCATTGTGGCACACTCAAAGTTTTAGAGAGAACGGTGTACCTTGTATTTTCATATGTTTTAACTGAAAAAGAGTAAGGTTACCTAAATTTCAGCTCTTGACATGCTAGGAAGAAAAAGATAGCATGGGATGTTTGCATTCTGACACTTAGTAAAGTGGTTTGAGTCTTCATTTCTGTGACTAAAGCCGTATATTGGGTAAGTGGATATTGGGTAAAGTTGGATGGTTGGTTTTGTTTTTTGATTTGTTTTGTTATGTTTGTATTGTTTGTTTTCAAGAGGATAGAGAGATTTCTGGTTTGTGGCTGATTTGTGTAAGAAGAAAAAATGTTTTGTTTCCATTAGTACTTGCTCCAAAACATGCCAATGGATAAAAAAAGGCTCAAAGTTGTGGTGAGCTGTCTAATTTCTAAACATACATATGCTTCAGCTGAGTGGCTAGGAATACTTTTCTCTAGTGCCAGTTACTGGTGTAACTAATGGACTAAAGGCTAAACCAAGGACTCTTAACCTTACTTTGAAACATTCAGTGCTGGTTTCTCTTTGACACAGAAGAGCATATTAGGCGGCAGAAAATTTTGATAGCCTTCGATGCTCCCAGAAAATCTATACCATCTCATTACACTTGTTCAAAACTGCTTCTTTACAGACTGTAATGTCAGTCCAGGATGTTACCAATCCCAGAATAACCAGATAGCTATATATATATATATATATATATATTTCACCCAACACCCATGGACAAGGGCACCTGCACGCTGGCAGATTGTCCTACGCGTAAGATGTGAAGTGTGTTTATAAGCAAGTTTTGAGAGTCATAGCTGCTAGCCTTGATATATAAAGAACGAATGATCTCAGCAGAATTAAAAAAAAGACAGTTACCCTGAATAACTGTGCTGGAGCCTGCATCAAGCATAGGAAGAGGTAGTTCATGTTTAGTTTTGGACATAATAAATATCCAATTTTGTTCTCAGCTTTCCAATTTTTCTTTTATCGCTTTGTTTATTCCCTCTAGACAAATAGCTGTTTGAGTCATCCAGTCACTATCTTGCTGGAGTTGATAAACACTATTGCGTCCAAACAGGAATGATCCAGGCTTAAGGGAAGATCTGTGTCCTCCCTCCACCCTGACTCCTGCTAGATGCCCTCACCTGTGTACAGGCTTCTGTGTTCCCACATGCCTTTACTGTGGTGCAAGCAAGGTTTAATGTGGCGTGTAAACAAGGAAATCCCTAGAAGCAAAAGAGCACTTCAGAAGTTTGGCTTGCATGATGGTAAAATGATGACACGTAACTACAGCACTGATAAGGGCTGCGTGTCTACCTTGTGTGTTGAGAAATGGGTGAAACACAGCACAGGGGAGGAAGAGATGAAATGTTATCATATGTTTTCCATTTGCACCCACGTGGAAAAAAAAGAAAAGGATAATGTTTGTATGCTTTCCAAGGCAATGTGATGTATGTGTCTGGTCCCATTATTAAAAAAAGATTAAAATGATTTAAAATAAATTTCAGTATTAAAAAAAAAGAGGTTGGTGTTGGCCATTTTGAGTCATCAGCCAAACTCTTGGCCTTCCTGTTTTTTCCTATGCTTGGAACTCCCACGTATCTCTAGTTAAGAGAACTCCCAAAGATGAGTGATGTTTAAATATTTAAAATCATTCTTTTTCAACATTTTTCTAGTCTAATTATTGATCCCACAATGTTTAGTATCCAGGAAGCAATCCTAAGTTCCTGAAATGAAAACCACCTTCCAAAAGCCAGGCTTTTAAAAGATGAGTCATTGGCTGGCACTTGAGCATTTTTTGGCACTTAGCTTAAAAGTAAGAGGTTTTGAGGACAGTTTCTGCGTGTGAGAAAGTAAAACAAAAACAAAATCAAATCAAAAAGTGCTTGGCATGCAGCCTGTCAACTTTCAGAGAAGAGTGTGATAAAATCACAGTGTCCTGGCTGAAAGTAGGGGCACTCTTGTATTTGGTGTTTAACTCTTTCCTGAATGGCCTGTAGTTACCATCCCGTATTTCTCTGAAGCCAGGGCTGCATTTCTCTTTCTCAGAATGTGTATTTTTGCTGCTGAAACTCTGGGGTCTAAGAGGGCTTTGGTTTGCT
>VZTI01002070.1:5494138-5570281 GCA_013397865.1 Struthidea cinerea | reverse complement strand
GGCTGTGAAGGTTCTCAGCTTCCTCATTAGCTCCCTGCAGAAGCTACTAATGCCTACTAGGACTGCTGTCCTTGAGGCAAATGCCAGATTGGTGGAAGGTATTTCATAACTGATGCACCTGGGTCTTGCCCTGCCTCTTTGTTCCCTTAGGCAAAACCTGGAGCAAGGAAAGAAAGGGTAGGCTAACTGATATGACTATCAGTCAAAGTGCTCTAAACATCTGCCTGTAAACAAAAATCTTTTCCCTATTGTTTCAGTATCTTCCTCCTGAGAACTCTAGTCCACTTTGAGGAAGGTCTGCAGGTTCAGGTCAGCAAAGGTTAACATCAAACAGAGGGAGAACAGAGAAGGTAGAAGTTGGGACACATACCTCCCTGTACTGAACAAAATCCTAAAAGAAATGAGTGTATTATCAGCATGGTTTATGGTATCTATTAACCCTTGAAGATGGAAGACCTGTTGGTCACATGCATAGAGGACCTGTAGCACAGAGGGCAGTGCTGCAAATTTGTGCATCTCTTGCTAGGTCGATAGCACAGTTGTGTGCTCCATTGCTCCTGCCATGAGAAAATGGGCAGTAATTTCAGTGAATCAAGAGAATTGGGGGTTGATAATTAATGTGTTTTTTAGATTTCTTACACTTTTTCTCATGCTACTCTAAATTTGCAACTTCCCATTTTCAGCTTGCCCCATTCTGCAATGGCTGAGCTTTCCTTGGTTTGTTTCAGGCTTTTTAATTGAATCTATAACGCCTCTGTTGCAGTGTTTGTGGAAAATGATGATGACGGTCTCACAATTTGCATTCTAGGTATCTCCTTGATTGCAGAATGACAAGGACTGGGGCTGTGTACCTATGTGAACACTTGGACACATGAAATCATGCAGCAGGAGACAGATTGATAGAGTTCCCCTAGACTTAGGAAACATTTTTCAAGCAGGAAGTATAACCAGCCAACCTGGAACAGTCATGCTGTAGAGGGTTAGCAGTACCATCACCTCCTGTTACATGACTCTCATGTCAGTAATGTGTAACCTCTCACAATGTGCTCATTCCCAATGCCAAGTAAAAAACTGTCATTACCCATGAAAACCAAAGAAGTTACATGTTTGGGGGAAGAAATATTCTGTACACCTGATCATTACAGACCTCCGCAATTCCAGCAAGTGCTTTGAGAACCGCAGCTGCAGGAAGCAGGTGTGAGCCTCTCCATGCCTGTGGCTGTTCACATCGTGGCTGCACAGTGCAGCCAGGAAAGGCCTCGCCTGCAGCTGAGCAAAGAAACTGGGCTTTCCTCTGGAAGGTGGCTTCCCACGGCTCCCTGCCAAGGAGGCTGCACTGAATAACCCTGAGCATTGGCCCTTTGCCCCTGTATTCCCCTGCTGTGGTCAGTCCGGGCAGTAGGACAGGAGGGAGCCGTGTGATTTAAGTTGGATTTAAGAGAGGAAGGGAGCAGATAAGGACACAGAGTAATGAAATGAGTAGTTGGAATCAGGGGAAGTGGGAAGCTGACCTAAGGACTGAGGAATGCCATTGGGGACAGAGGGGTGGGGACGGGACATGTGGACTTGGCAAAGAAACTGGGAGAGGAAGCCAGGAAGAGAGGGTGTGGAGAGGCTGAGATTAGATGGGGACCAGAGAGAAAGTCTTATTCTGGGATTGGGCTTGTCTCAGGTTTGGGAAGAGGACAGGGTCCAGAAACCTGGCAAGCGGACCATGGCACTGGTCAGGAAAGGGGTCAGGAAACAGAGCAGGAGGAAAAAGTTGTACTTTTTGTACATTGTACTGGGATGGAACGGAGAAAGAAAACCATGCACGTGCCCAAGTGTGCTCTAGCCTCCAGAGCTGGAATGAGACCCAAGAGGGCTGTGTGTTGACCCCACCACGGCCTGCAAATATTTTTCAGACCTGTTCTTTGAGAGAAGATTCAAGAGCATGCTTTCAGCTTCTTTCGTGAATTTTTTGAGAATTTTGCTGAAATGGTGTAGAATAACTTTTCTAGGTAGGCTGAAAAGTGAAGTCAGGCAGGTGAGCCATGATATATGCAAACAAATTTGTGTATTTTTTTTCTGCTTTGTCATGATGTATTTTTAAGTAAAAATCACATTTAATGGCCGAAGAATTCGTCATCAGTTCCTTAATCTGCCATGTAATCAATCCATTAGTCTATACATTTCAGCAAATATTTGAGTAGATTAATTTCAGAAAGATATCATTTAGAAATAGCACATTATTGAATAAACTTAAATGTGTTCTCTTGCTTTATCTTGCCAATTTTTACCATTCTTAAATAATTTTAAAATTGTAGGAGATATTTTTCTCTTACTGAAATTTCTAGCAGCTGGCACAGATAAAAACAGTCGATCAAGACATGCTTCAGTATTTCCATGCATTTCACGATGACAAAATGTGGTAGCTCCTGTGATTTTTAAATCCTTTTGTCAGGTAAAGAAAGGAAAGGTAATCCAAAGTTGTCTTATCACAAGTGTATTTAGCTGTGTAATGTAGTGTATGAACTTGCTGGTCATGTGGAAGCAAATACACCTCCTCAGTTTCTAGTGAATTTGTAGCAAGAAGAGAGTTCGGGCAGGGGAATGGTCTGCCACAGTTAACATTGCTAGTACGAAGTTTGCATCTAATTGCAAAATTAAAACCATTTTACTATGAAACAGTTTTTACATTTTTCAAATACTCCTGAAGCAGCTTCAGTGCAGTCAAAAATAATAATGAGCCAATTAATTCTTTCTCTTCAGTTTTATTTCAGGAGTGTAATCGAGTGCAGTCTTTGGGCAAGATAAGAAGGACAAAACTTTTCATTTTGATTTATTGTTAGGTTTTTTTTCTCAGCTTGGTATTAGAGTAAATTCTGCACTGGAAGCAGGTACGATCAACCTGTTGAGAACGGATTGGTGCATTCGGCCTCCCTCACATTTATGTGATAAACAAATGAAAAAAGGTGTGTCTCTAAAATGAGACTCTGCTTCTGTCACTTATGGTGAGGCCCTGCACAGCCACCTCCTATGCTTCACTGGCTGCACTGGGAGCAAAGGAAGGTTGTTGCTCCCACGCAATGCCACATAAACCTGGGATCCTTCAGCTGGCTTCAAACCCGGAAGCCACATGGATGCGCCTAAACTGTACTAACACAACTGTGTGGATCGGTAGGACCCCAGTGAGATTTTTGGTACAGCACTTTGCTGGGTACTTCTACTGACTTACCTGGAAGTTGCTTCAGTATTTCTAACATTGCCTAGTGCAGAGAAATGGAAAATAGGATGGCATCTGTTAATTAATTCCACATTGAAATGCAAGCACAGTAGAGGACTTAACTTTCTCAGCCTCTGGTGAGAGAGCACAGAATACTGATACACTTGCTCCTTTCTGATTGTCCATTAGAGATGGCCTTTGGAATATAGCCTTGAGTATTTTTCTTTTTTCCTTTTTTAAAAATACAATGCAGTATTGCTAAAAGCTATTTAATGAAAATAAAATCTTTTCCAGAACAGGTACCAAGTGAACAGCCTCTTTTCCTTTCTGCTCTTCATATTTTTACCACATATATTAGCAGTGCAGTTTTTAAGGTTCTCATCCAGAAAAGTACTTGAGCAGGTGCCTAATTTTAAGCATATGCTGAAATGTTTTTCTCTCTTAAACCCTTATTCTTGGCTTCCACTAGGACTGCTGAAAATGGTGATAAATGTATGGAAGTTTCTGTGATGCAGAAAGCTGTCTATTAGTAACTCCAGAGAAACCACCAAGTGATTCCACATGGACCACCAAACTGTCTTCAGAGTGTAATGATTTTCATTTGCTCTGTCAGTCCAGGGTAGACTCAAGATGAAAAGTTATGTATTATTTTTCCAGCTCCCCGAGCTATTCAATCCTTCTTCCATCATTTGTTTAATACATTCCTCATATGCTACTCCGGTCTCCTGACACCCAGGCTGTTCCTGGGAACAGCTGAATTCCCACATGAGGGGAAACACATTTTCATATGTTTTTGGATATTTCAAAAGTGTTATTTTATTTAATAGATTTAAAATATTTAAGTCCCCACCCTTCCACCACCCCTTTGGCATGCTTTTAGTGGGTGTCCCAAGAGACTGTAAAGCAGAAATGAGAAAAACTACAACAGTACAGAAAAGCATGCTTTTCATAGGAGTTCAAGGTGACATATAGTCAAGAAATACATTGCAAATAAACTGAACTTATTTTTCTCTCAGAGGGAGATCTGCTCTTCACCTCTTTACCTTTACTGTTTTACTTTTAAGAGCTAATAAAAAATACAGACCCTGACTCTCCTCTTGCATCAATTTCAGATTGGCAATGTCAGGGTTATAGTACTCCATTAGCTACAGAACTCCATTAAAATGTCGGCACTACATCAAGGAGAACTATGTCCATGTTACCTGAAGAATTCTGCCCTACTAGCATTTTGGGAACTCCTTCAATGTGCAGATTAGAGGTATCTCTTTAACACAGAACTGTTAGTCCTGCATGAAATGGAAACTGGAACAGAAGACGATGGGCTAAATTCTAAAATGACATCGTGAAAATAGGAGAAGAAAAGAAGGTAAACTCCCGAAGCCAGTTTGTGTTCCTAGTCATATTCCTTTCTCTTGCTGAAGGCTCTGAAATTGCAGAGGACAGTTACTCCATGAAGCTCTAAAGAAATAACATTTTTGGAGTGAAATACTGGCACAGATGAAGGCAGCGGGAGTTATCTCTTGCCTCTTGTGTGAGAGAATATATGCAAAGTGTAGATGCTATGGGGTGCAATGGTCATGTCTCATTTGAAGAGTAATGTTCTTGTTCTTGCCCATCCCAATCAGGTGAAACCACCACAGTCCACTAACTGATAGATCCCTGGAAGAGCAGTGTTACTTAGCAGCCACAGTGTTCCATAGCTGGGAAGCTTCAGGAGACAGCGAAGTAACCCAACATGCATTGTGGAGAACAAAAGTAACATAGATCATTGAAATAAATGATGTTTTTAATAGGAACAGTATGGAATCATGTGGTGTTCACTAACTTATGCTCCTTGGGATTTCAGCATTCTGCATACCCGGGGAATGCAGTGTGGTGACCCCCAGCATCTAGTTTCCAGAAAGAGTGGAAAACTCTGCAAATTAGAGAAAACATGACAGAGCCAGAACTCTGCTTTGCATATTTCCTCCCGTTCTCCTCCTATCTATGTCACCAAGCGTTTCCTATTAACACTTCTCCTGTATCTTACGCAGTGCCAGAACCTGAATGAGTCACTGCTGGAGAAGGGCTTGTTTGATGGCAAAGGCAAAGCTGCAGCACTGCTAATAGTTTCAAAACAATAGGGAATACTCGAATGTACAAAAAAGGAAGCACTAAACTTTTGCTGTGCTAGACTGTCACTGGCTTACTGTCAACTCATTAGGCAGCATCCTGAGCAATGACGAAGGAATATATTTGAAAATACATTTGGGACTGTTTTGCAAGCATCAGATCATTTACACTCGATGTGAGCTCTCCCCTTCTTTCCTACTGGGTTACTGTGCTAAGAGTATTTGTAGTTAAGACTGTTGATTACTCCAGCCAGAAAACAGCATTTTCCTTTGGTGAGTACTTCTGAGGTTTTGAAATTTGATTTTGTTCCACATGTGGTGGAATGAAAATTGGAATTTCAGAGTTTTTTCAGGAATAACAAATTGCTCAGAGAAGAATCAGGAGAGAGAAAACAGCAAAAAGATTAATCTGGCCTTAACCTGACATATGGGAAAACAACAGCTGGTACAAGTCCTGGTAAGGTGAGGACCTTATAAATTACACTTTCAGCTATTCATTCTTCTGTGATAGGCTCTAGGAAATCTTTCTGATTCACAAAATATCCTGTGTTTGGCAGAATGTCAATTCTGGAAATAAAAATATCACTGAAAATACTTGGATTAACTGTATTGAGAACCCAAGAGCCAACTTTAAGAGATTAGACCTGAAGGAATGGAAAGTTAAAAGATCTTCAAATCCTAATCTTACATTCCCTTTAGAGGAAGCCGCCTCTAAATAACATTGATTTGACAATAAATAGTTTCATGAGAAAGTACATTTTACTCTAGGAAGCATGAACAGTATCTCAAGATTGTCTGCAATGAAAAATGTGAGCCTGGTCTCCGCATAGCATCTCTCATTACCAAATTAGTATTTTTCCATCTGACCAGTCATGAGGCTTTAGAAAAAGCCATAGGCACATCCTAGACAATAGCTATTGCAAAAAGTTTCATGTATTGGAGAACAAAAGGGAAACGGGTCAAATAAAAAATCATAATTTTGGGTTCTGTCAAATCCTGCTCTCCCTTTTCAGATGAGACTTCTACTACTGTGGCCACATCTAAATTTTATAAACTGTCTCAAAAAGCTGAGAAATGTCAAAAATTTCAATTGTCATTTGGAATAAATTGCCAACAAAGGAAATTGAAGCATGGAGCACAAATATCTCAAGAATCACCTTGGTTTATTTATGAAAAAACTATGACGTGAGGGATACAGTGAAAAGCAAGAAAGAGTAAGAGAAATTTAGCAAAAGAAGGATAGACATACCATGACAGCTGGACTTTCTCCTCTTCTTAAACAGTTCTGTGCTTTAATCACAACCTAGAAACAACATATGCCTCACTCAAGATCATAAACGCCTTCCCTACATGGCCTAATTCCATAAAAACTGTAGTTTTGCACAATATCTTCTAACTGCAAACAGATGCTGTATCAATTCCAGGTGTAGCAAGATACAGTATCTGAAGAAAAAAACAATCGGTTAAGGAATATTTAGGAACATTTCTGATCCAAAAGTGGCCTAAACAGTGGGCTTGATCCCACTGATCCTTTGCACCCTTTGCATCCTTTGAACCTTTTTCACTCTTTGCATCCTGATCCTGGTCCGAAGGTCATTGCCAGGTTGGGTTTAGAAGCCGCTGTGCTAGTGCAGCACTGTGCTGTCAGAGGGGGACTGGGTCTGGCCTCCACAGGCACCCTGCTTGCTTCTGTTGTGGACTCAGCTGGCATCAATTCAGGGCTCTATATATTGTGTATTATTGTGCTGTGTAGACGTGAACAGTCCTATAGGACCATGTCTGCTGCTTTAGTTTAAAGCAAAATTTTAATTGTGAATGTATCCCAGAAGTGCAACTTTTAGTGTCTTCTGGCATCCACTTCTGCTCCTGGAAGACAGAAGTATTTCTGGCCCCAGTTAAAGAGAACAGTATTAAAAATTGGCTTTTCTGCATAGAAGGAGACTTAGACATTGAAACAGGCTTTTGAGAAAGCCTCTTTCTGCTTGTGTGTCAGTGTGGAGTTTCTAGGGCAGGAAAAGACCAAAAGGGTAATCCTGTGGCTCTCATCTTCAGGCTTCGCATGTCTGAGGCATGTTAGAAGGAGGTGGTGGCTGTCACCATGGCTCTGCAGTGTTTGAGACAAAAAGGCTGGTACAGATGGGCTGATGCTTCTCTGTCAGAGGTTACAAAGTCCCCTTTCTTTCCCAAGCAGAGATCTTATCTGGAGAGGTCTAACAAGAGCATGATGACATTCTCCTTTGTTCTCCTTGATTCTGAGTGACACACAGAAGTGTACCACATCATCTCTTTTTCTTCAGGTAATTTTATAGGCTTATATAATTTATTAATAGAATTTTTATCTCAGAGCTTCAAAGGTCGTAATAACTGTCAGAGAGTTTCTTGCTGTTATAACCCGTGCGTTGATACCATCGCAAATCCCTTCTGCACGCAAGCCCCTTAATGCGAGCAAAGTGGCATTTTTAACTCAAATTAGTGGGCCCACAGGGGAACATTAGCCACAGTTTATTAGCTCAGCTCCCCAGTTGCTAATCCAGTCTCCCTGTATGGCAAGGCAGCCACTGTGTAGTACAGGTGTTATTGCACAGCATGCTCTCCCTCCAACCAGACAAGACCATTAACTGCAAGGCAGGTGTCTGGTTCTGCGAAGGAGGCATGGACGAGGCAGGCATCAACCAGCACACCAGTAGGAGTTGTGATAGGCTTAAGATGTTAGTTCTATGCAAAGGATTCAACCAAAATTACTGGTTTGTGCACAGGAGATGCTCAGTGGATGGCCTTCTCCAAAGCTTTGAGATACTTAAGTTTGAAACACCTATGAGTCTTCCAAGTTTGATTTATACATTTGTATTTAAGAATATCTTTAACACCTCTTCAACCTATCCATGTTTTTGTTGCCTCTGAAAAGCATATGCAGTGCACCAGCAGTGGTCCCACTGGGGACAAACCCAACAGCCTGCTTGCTGCCTCTTCTGCACAGTTCCAGAGTAGATGTGGCAGACAGGTGTTGAGAGTGACTAGGTGGGTAACAGAGCTTTCACTAGTCCCAGCTCTCAAAGGCTGAGGACCTGTTTCTGTCACAGCATTCAAATGAGCAAGCTGATCTGTGAATCAGAGTCGGACCTAGACAAGGGAGACCTACCCTTGTTTACTCCCTTTGAAAGTCAATTAGGCAACTTCTAGCTTAGGCCATATTCAGATATTCTAAATTCCACCAGCAGGCTTGCCTGGTGTTTCCTACTGACTGAACTGAAGTACCTCCCTTTATGGTGTTTGTGCAGTTTCCTTGACATATACCTCTGTGGTTCTTGGCTTTTTCAGCAGACTGGAGATATGTGATTAGGTGGTATTTAGTTCTTTCTAGGACAGGTTTGAGAGCGGTGACATTGGGAAGTACAGAGTCTTTATTGTAGTGTAAATTCCCCTTAGTTCACTCCCTATACTCTTCTGCCCTGAATTCTAAAGGCACTGTATTACTGTCTCCAGTCTGGCTCTGTGGGGCATAGGCACGCACCCACAGACGTGGGGGTGGGTTCAGTGATATAGTCGGTAGCAAAGAGTCGCAAAGGGTACTTGCGTGCGCTCCGGCAGCAGCATTTATTGCTTCTACACCGTCGAAGGGCGCAGGGGCAAATACAAACAGGATCCCAAAACTCAGTTTTACCCGGGGGCGGGGAAAAGGCGGGACTAGGGAACGGGGACCAATGGGGAAGCTCTGGGGGAGTGACAAAGGGTAGAGGCTAACAGCCAACATGGGTATCCCAACTGGCGTAAATTAACACAACAGAAGGAGCATCCTGGGAGAAGCCTTTCTGGTCACCCTAACCTTAACCGGTAAGACTCTGGCACCAGAGACTGTTTTACCAAGAGCTCTCTCTGTCCCTTGTGCCACAGGCCAGTTGGCCAGCACAACACAGTACTGAAAATCAGGCTAAAAATCTCCAATACAGAGCAAAAAGAAGGACTTGTTGACTGGTGGCTTTATGGAAGCTGAGATAAAAGGTAATTTTCTGGCTACCCTGACAGGGAAGTTACAGGACAACAATTGCACCTGTTTTCTGCAAGTTGCTTGTTCAAGGGCTTTCAACTCAAGTTCTGTTCTGGAGAAATGAACAACAGAGTATTTTATACCTGGAAAATTGAATGGGTTGATGGTCATAACCTAACGAGTTTCCCATATTTTTCATCCAGAAAGCTTTTCCCAGTTACATGCTTTAAATAAGCACCAGAAGAATACTTGGCATGGAGTAAGGTTTCAATATAGACAGCTTCGCAAAGGTTGAGCTAAACTAGTTTTCCATCACAGTGTGGAAGGTGGTGCAAAGAAGGGCATTGCTGGGTCGGAGGGTTACCAGCTGAGCAGCAAGATGTGAGATGTTGAACTGAACAAGCCCTGTGTCCATCTACTGGGGAACTTGTATTTTCTCTCTCGAGGAAAATAAACTACAAGTTTGTGCTTAAAGATTTGATGAACAATGCATTGAATAGAGTCCTACCACCACGAGTGGATCTACAAGGGGTCTGCAAGGATCCATCACCAGCCAATACCTAGCTACTGATCCATCACCTACCGATACACACTTGCACCAGCACCAGTCCTGCCAGCAGGAAGTTTTCCCTTCACCTGTTTTTAACAAGACCATTCAAATCCCAGCACAAGGAACCTGACAGAGATTATTTACATATAACTGTGAGAGAAACTTTCCAAGTCTATCAGCAGGTGATTCATATCCTGAAGCACTAGAGAATGACATTTTTGCATGCAAGTTGTATGTGAAAAAGCAACAAAAGGGAAGTACATGAACACTACAGAGTTCCAATGTATTTCATTTTCCCTCCTAGCAATTACTGAGAAATGCAGGTTCAGTGTTTTTTTTTGGCCCACATCTTGCCATCAGGTTCCTGAATATCTGAGCATATCTTAATAAGATTTGCTGTATTCAGAGCGCTGCCGAGATTGGGTTAAATGAGCTTCAAGACAAGTCCTTAGAAACTGATTCAAGGAATGCAATCTCAGCCAGCTTTTCAGAAATGCCAAGATGTTTAACAGATGTATAGCCTTTCAGAGTTAAGCTCTTCTGAGCTACAGTCTAATGCTGTAGCTCATAGGTGGTTTTTGCCACTGCAAATCTCTGGCACAGATGGATTTCATTGGAAAAAGTCAGTCATGTGCACTAGAAAATGAAGATCTTGGACAAGGCTTACTCCACCTCCTATGCAAAAGCATCACCTCCACGCTCACAGAAAAGTAGATTCCAGAATTCAGTTTCAGAGGCATTTGGATGCCAAATGATGTTTTCCAAAGTATCTTTTGATCTGTAAATACCTAAAAGTAGCTTAAAAGTCTCATCCCCTGTGACTATATAATTATACTAGAGAACATAAATTTGGCAATGACATAAGTTAAATATTTTCAACACATAGTTCCCCCCTAGGTGAGTTTTCCATGTTGAACATTATTTCAGTTAATTGTAGGTGTAGACACAAATACTGGAGTTGTTCCTAGGAAGAAGGAAGATATGCTGAATATGGGAATGTATTTCAGACTGAAAGGGCCTGACTATAGGATTTCAAGTCCTGGATCAGGATTTTCAGTTATCTGAGCTGATACTAAATGACATGTGACTCTTCCTGCAAGAGGATTCTGTAACGAGCCATTTTAAATAGAGAACATTTTTGTTGAATTGAGAGTTACTTTTGACTTACCAGATACTGCAGCCATGCTACATAGCTGGAAGCAGTTACTAGAAAGGTATAGAAGATAAATCTGGCAAGTTTTCTCTACAGTCAGAACTGTTGTTATGTTAATTGTTTGACTAGAGAGTGGGAGTTCTGTGTCTTTTAGAAGCATTGATTTTTTTTCCCGGAGTGGAAAACAAGGTCAGAAAGAAGAAACTGCCTCTTTTCCTTGCCTTGCACTCTTTTCCTGCACTGATTTGGGAATTTGGATGCTGTTGCCTGGCTGCATTTGTAAATCTGTCCTAAACGAAGGCATTTGCATTTGAGTTTTTGCCCAATGAATAATTTCACTAGCTCTCCTCAAAATCTTGAATTAGCTCTGTGTGAGAAAAGATTTGAAAGCATTTGCACTGATGGGGGCGGGGAGGATAAGAAGAGGTGAAAATGTGCTTTATGTGTCCGCTCAAAAATGTTTAAGCTGCTCATTGGGTCAGTAAGTTCAGCTAAGCTCCTTCTTAAATTCTTCTGGATATCAGATAGCAGGATTTAGCCCTTATTCTAGTAAAGCTTCACAGTGGTGGTCTTCCACTGTTTGAATGCAACATAAATACAATTTTCTGCTTCAGGTTTTATCTCTGTGTCCCTGTGAAGCTGATTTATGGGAGTAAGAACCAAAGAAATATGGAAACTGCTGATGTGGGTTTATCAAGGTATGCAGGATCTCTTGTATCTAAAATCAACTATCCTGAGTGAGTCACTTATTTTCCATCAAGTGCTTCATGATGTCGCAATACAAATCAAATATTCATTGCAAAAAGTAACTGGTTGCCAGATGACGAATAACACTGAAAATTTAATGTTTTGTTTCTCCATGAAACATTTTGAACTCTTCAATGATCTTGTTACTAGCAAGGTGAACAAAATCTTGGAAAAAAAAAAAGATATTGTTATTATTTGTGAGGGTTGGTCTGACTAAGATTTTTCTGCAGACAAGCTTTGACCTTGGAAAGAGGCAGAATATCTTCTTCTTTGCTGGCTGCTCACAACCCCGGAGACTGTGAAACTTCTCTTTGTTCCAGGCTCATCAGCAGCACTGCGGGGCGGTTGCTTAGAGCCACTGTCTGAGCTCTGGTGCTCGCATGGGCTCTGGGGGCAGCACGCTCCCGCAGCAAGCTGCACGGCGAGACTGCTCTCCACCCTGGCAGACCCTGCACTTTCAAGGTCTCCTGCATGCTTCCGGGTCCTTTCTGCCTTCAGTGAAGTGGAAGGGAGGACATTTCCATGGAAGGACCTAGGCTCCTGACAGGCCAGATCTGGGACATACCTGTTCCGCTGTATCCCCCTGAGCAGAACTGCTCTGGTTTCACTGCTAGTGGTGCCCCCTTGGTCTTCAAATTTACCTGTAAAACTCATTCTTCAGCACTGGCACAGTTCTGATTTAATGTGTAAAAGGTCCCTTTTTTAAGCATTTCTCCCATCGATGAGGACAGATTCCTTCATAGTATCTTCGTTTCTGCTCCCTACACATATCTCCTGTAGATATAACATATGCTCATAAAACCAGCTGGAAGTGGGACATATAAACAGCAGTCACTCAGCAGTGGCTGCTCATGCCAGCTTCAGTGGAACACAGTGTGAGGATTACATTTATATTGTCCTGCTTCCCTACATAAAACAATTCTTTGCTCCTGGCGCCAGCTTCTTATGTCAAGTCAGAGAAGTTGCAGCAGTTTGCACTTAGCTGAAGGTCTTTATCTATCTCTGAATCCTCAAAAATCTCTCCTTCCTGGGGGGAAGGAGATGAGGGAAAGAAAGAGCACTTGGCTATACCAAGTGAAAGCCTGTTCTGGTCTGGTGAGAATGCCAACATGCAGCGTTAGTGGTTATGTTACTTTTCCTACCGCAGGTGTTAATCCTGGCACTGGAGAGAGCTAGCAGAACAGAATGAGTCCTGGGCTCCTGCGATGTAATGACATTTCTTTAAATGATCTGTTTACTTAGGTTGAAAAATTACAAACTGACAGAACTGGAAACAGGTTTTCCACTGATCCACAAAACAGTTATAGCAAGGAAGAAGGAAGAACAGATGTCTCTGCTAATCCCCTTTCCCCTGTTCCCTCCAGCCAGCAACTCACCTCTAAAAGAGTTTCCCTTGTGTGTCATTAAACTGGCTTTTGATCTGACAATGCCTCTCTTGCTACAGTGGCATTGGCTGTGTCCACAAGAGTGAATTGAACTTACTTTAAAGCCACCAAGAACTTGTCACTTGGTCCATCACTACTTATCTGGTTTGGATTGGACACTTTGATTTTTAATGAAAAATCATCTATCTTCCTTTTTCTTTAGTGAAAGAAATACCATGGAAATGTTTTATCATAGCAGAGACACATCAGCTTGTATCTCAGAACTGCTTACTCCTAGCACAAGAAATCTTTCTCTCACTATCCTGCACATACCTGTAGAAAAGACGGAAAGTAGCTTTTTTTGGAATGTGTGTACTTCAGCAATTCCACCACACGTAATTTGGATCACTTCATTGTGCAGCCTGGCCCTGTGGAGGAGAACATCACTTTGAATCAACTTCACAGAGATTTTCTGGGAAAAGAAATAAAATGAACTAATATATGTGTTTGTCACCTTTGGGCACTTTTCTGGCAATTTTTGGAAGTGCTGAGGTGAATAGCACACTATTGATGCAGGCATGTTAATTTTTGCACTAGCCAGGAGGGGTCATGGCTAGGACTTGGAGGTTATTCTATACCCCCTCACTTCATTTTTGGGGGATGGAGGAAAGGAATTCTGTTCCTGGGAGAAGGGGTTCCTTCCTGGTCACAGAGGATGGTGAAAGGAGTGGTCAGGTATTGTCAGGGGTGAGAACTTGTGTGTGAATCGGTCGTTTCTTGTACACTCTTTTATTAGCATTTTTGCTGTTACTGTTTGTTTTTTTATCTCATTGCTCTTTCCAATAAATTGTTGTTTTTTCAACCTGTGATCCTTACCTTTTGTGACTCCCATTCCCCTTTCCATCCTACCTTAGAGGGAGTGTGATGGCAGAGGGGGGTGCAAGTGAGTGGCACATGGTTTGGAGTATCTCTGTGGGAACCCTAAATTGGGGAGTACCATTCCTAAACCACGAGAGTAGGCTAGGAAAATACTCAGCATCAAGGACCAGGGATTCATTACCTTTGTATACTGCATGCAGCATGCAGCATGAAGACAAGAGACATTTGAATTCTAGTATATTTATTGTTGTTTATATTTCTTTTTTTAAGTATGGCTACACAAGCCTGCATGTAAGACTGTAGAGGCAGTTATATTCATTGAACTTCAGCTTTTAGTTTAGATTAGAGTTCTTGTGTCCTGATCTGTCCTTTTATATGGCCTGATGTGAAAATAGCTGAAGCCTGTGGCTTTGGGTTTTGCTCACAGATATCAGCTGTGACACCTGGACTCACCTAGTGACTACTCTTACATTCCAGCAATACTTTTTCAGACATGAAAAGCATTTGAAGGTAATTAAATTTCTAATGGAAGCAAGAAATCCCCTTGGATATTGTAACTGTAAAGAAAGGGAGAAAATACATTACATACTTTTTTAAACAAACAGTTGGCAATTAACAACAGCAATAATAACAGATTTTGGCTCTGTTTGAGGTAGTATTGGTTTCAGTCAACCAGATGAGATGTACGAATTTAGGTCAGAAACATCAAAATTACTTAAGGTCATCAAAAAATTACTTCAGATCTACACAGTATAATTAACCTTAGAGCAAGACATTTTCCTTCCTTTACCTTCAATGAAACCAACCCTTTTCTTGCTCTTCAGCTAGTTCAATTTATGGATGGAATATTGTGCTGATTTTGGCTGGGGTAGAATTAATTATCTTCCCCGTGGCAGGTATGGGGCTGTATTTTGGGTTTGTGCTCAACATAGGGTTGATAATACAGAGATGTTTTTGTTATTGCTGAGCAGAGCTTCAACAGCGCCAATGCCTTTTCTTTTTTTCATACTGCCACACTGGTGAGGAGGCTGGAGGTGCATGGGAAGTTGAAGCAGACACAGCTGGGATATCTGACCCCAACTGACCAAAGGAACATGCCATACCACATGACATTGTGTTCAGTATATAAAGTGTGGAGAAGAAGGAGGAAGGGAAGGACATTTGGACTGATGGCATTTCTCTTCCCAAGTTCTTAATTTTATTTCTTTTTCCAACTTTCCTGAAGAGTTGTTATGTCTTCCATAAAGTTTTCACTTTTGGTGACAGAAGAGAGCAAAGACATTATCCAGATTGTTGGGTTATCTTCTTTTCCTTGGAAGTATTGGTGGAAAAGGAAAATGTGATGGTTTATATTTGTGCTGAACAAATTCTTTGCTTTCTGTCATAAAGAGTTCACTGACACCAGGACTAAGGTGAGGACTTTACAGTTGAAAGCGTCATTGGTAAGGGAATCTAATTTTAAGTTCTGTAGCAATCATCACATGTCCATAAACTGCACAGTTTTTGTGGATTCAGAGTAGCTGAGATTTTCTTGATTTACATCTTCTTTCCTGTCTTTGCCCTTTTCATTCACTCTGCAAGCTATTCACGCTTACAGAAGCAAAAATTGTTCCCCCTCACCTGCACTGAAAGTCCCTCATGTTTTTGTTTAATGCATCTTTTCAGAGATGTTTCTGTAGACCCTTATTATGACCCTGGATGTTACCTAGCATATCTGGGAATCTTTCAGATAATCAGCAGATTAAAGGGTTTTAATCAGTGCAATGAAGTTTCCTTCTCTAATCAATGCAAAGAAGATTTCTTTATCTCTTTGATCCACTTCCTGTGAACAGAATGGATTGTTGTTGTTGTTGTTTTTTGTTTTGTTTGTTTGAGGCAATACAAAGTCCAGCCTGAGGAAAAAGCTGCTTGGGCTATTCTGCCTATGAGAACAAGAATGGAATAATCTCAGAGCAGACTCAACACTTATTTGACTGCCCTGTGTTTGATGATGGGGGATGGATTACAGGGGACTAGGTGTCAGGATCATTTGATTTTCCTGTGCTCTTACAGTTCAATGGCATCTGTGTTTGCTTATCTGGGAGAAAAACTGGAACCAAAGACTTTTGAATGAATAAACTGCCGCAACATGTCATGAAACAGATGCGACATGGATTATTCACAAATAAATCATCCTGCAGAATTAAAACACTGACAGCAAAGTCTGGGAACCTCACTCTGTAGTAGAACTGAATACAGAAAATACTGAAAATATTTTTTATATAGAGGGATGACAATTTACACAAAGGCACAATTATATCATCAAGTTTTTAGCATACATTTTGGTGGGAATGAAAGAAGTGTGCTCCTCAGAAAATGGATGGCAAACTGTGTATCATAGGGAAGTGTTCCAGGGACTGGTCTGGCAGAGAACAGGCATTTCCCCAGGCTTGATAGTGAAATTTGTATGGCACTTTTTGCTCCTTGTCCCCGCTTCCACCCACCCTGAACCTGTAGTCTTTGCCAAAGGATGTAACTTATTCTTCTTTAGCTGTTTCACTTGCCTTTATGATCTGAGAACACTCTCCCAGCCTGGAGCAGGTGTGAAAACTTAGAACAGCAGCTGTGGGATTTTATGCTTCAAAAGGAATTGGAATTGGTGCAATGATCATGTTTTGTACTTGCTTGTCTTTTTAAAATCAGCTCGCCTTTTTATCTAAATGGAACAATGTGATCCTTGGGAACTGTGAACACCTCGAAGACGATTTTCTGTTCAGCATCCTCACCTAGGTCCATTTACTCCTCTGCTTATCATCATGTTTGTTCTTCAAGCCTTTTTTTCATCATCTTACATAGGTATCAATTATCATCTTCCACTCTCTCTTCAAGCAGGCCTTTGGAATGAATGTTGCCAACTTTCCCTTGGTGTCCAGAGTATTTATGGAGTATTTTAGAAGTCCAGCAGAGAAAAGGAATGAGACACTCCAAATTAAATGGCAAAAGAATGATGCCAAACTTGTTTTGAATACAGCCCAAGGCACAAAATGCAAAAGGATTAGTTCAGGTACCAATAGCTCAGACTGTGGTGTTTTGTGTGGGTTGGCTTTTGGACTGTGTGCTACTATTAGACAAGTATTGTAACAAATTAGGAAACCATTTTCTGCCAGAACAGTGTGAAGTCTAAAGACATGCATTGACTTCTTCAGACATAAGATTTCTTTTTGTTATGTCTTTCCATGGTTTTGTGTGTGAGTGAAAGAGACGGTACATGAGCAGGTGCTCTATGACTTTAATGTTAAGGTCTGGGGAGAATATACGTGCCACATGCAGTGGGGCTGGAGATGCTGAATAAAGGAGATGGGAGAAAGAAGGTAAGAGGTGTAGTGGATTCAAAGCACAAGGTTGGGAACTCCATTAAAATGATAGAAGAGAGGGTGAGTAAAATGGAATCGGTAAGTAATAGAACAATACATATTATTATGTTTGTTGTTCCTATTCAGAGTATGTATATATGAAACATATCTGGCACAAAAACATGCAGAAAGGGCATTTGAAGCTTCTGGCACCATTCAAGGAGCAAGATGTACCAAACGATAGATACAGGCGGTGTCCCGGCTGTGGCTGTCACGTTGCTGTCCGGGTGCACACACTGCCCTTGCAGGGGAAGCAGCTGGGGGCCAAGGAATGGTGTGCAGGACCTTACACCTCATGCTCTTGTATTGTCTAAATATTGTCTGGTGAGACACGGAGCAAAATGCAAAATGCTTTTTACGCATGAAGCATAAATTGCTCTATGTCCCTCTTCCCCAGCTTTCTCCCCATGGACACCCAGAGGAACTCAGGCCTGGAGCATGTGGCTGTGGAGCTGCAGTGTGGGACAGTGCTCAAGACACCTCCTGGGAAGAGGAACAGGGCCTGATGGCCATCAGATGATCATTGAAAAGAGCTGTTGCTTTAAATGAGTTTATTCATAGTTAAACATTTCACATGAGTTACTCAAGAGAACTTGTTTGTTAGAGGCAGGTGGTGACTAATCATCTCTTAGCCCACCTTTACCACATTCAAGAGTTGTCAGAAAGCTGACAAGCAGAAAAACCTCTTAGTAACTCGTCATTATAACAAGCTAACATAGGAGGCACCGACCCCCGCTGCAGTTGGATTAAAATGGGAAAAAAGGGCTTCCAAGTTCCTTTTCCTTGTCCTTGGAGCTTCATTACTTAGGTAATGGCAAAAATACATTCCTCACGTGGTGAAACTAATACATATATAATTCTCCTTCCCCACTCAGAAATTAATCATAACTTCCAAATTCAGAACTTTTTTTTTTTTTTAACCCTTGTTTTGCTGTTGCAACTGAGATAGAGGTTTACAGAGTCTTCCTTCAAGGTCCCATGAAGTGCCTTACGTGCTGCCTGTCAGCAGAACAAATAAGCCAGACTCCAGTGTTACAGGTCAAATTGCAAGCAGAAAGAAACAGGTAAGTGTTAGAGTATTCTCCAGCCTGGAGCAGATGTTGGGGTGCCCTATATTCCATAGCTTCCAGGCAGTGAGTAGAGAAGCTCTGAGCTGGCTGGAATATAACTTGAGGAGTGACACAGCCATTTTCTTTGTCCTCAAGCTGAGGAGAGGCCAAAAGGCAGAATAAAGCTGCTTTTATATCCATTCTGCCGAGATAGGGGTGACAGTAGCTTGGGTGAGCAGAAAGATCTAGCTTAAAATGTAGCAGATGCTGCTTTTAAGCCTTAAAAAAAAAAAAAAAAAAAAAAAAAAAAAAAAATATTTTGANACTAAAACTTAAAAAAAAAAAAAAAAAAAAAAAGAAAAGAAAATTAGTTGTGCAGTGAGGAAAATATACTGCAGCTGGAACATAGAATACTGCGGGGATGAAAGGAAGATAGGTATCCTTTGAGATGGCAGATGTACTACCAAATATTTATTTCTTTTAAATATTTTCTTAAGTCTTTAAAGTAAGGTAGTAGCTTCTATTGTTTCCTTTGGCAGCTTATTCTAGCCATGAGTTTCTCAGTGTAATGAAATTCCACCTACAGTAATTCTTCTGAGTGCCTGGCTGTTCCTGAGGTTTAACTCTTCCTAGTCTGGTTCTCTGCTTATCTGTCTGCCCTGTATTGAGTTACTTCCCACGTATTGTGAGATTGACATCAACAGCTCTGTCCTGGATGTCCTGGGGTGTCAATGAGATGAACTAAGTGACCCAGCCATCTCTACTTTCTATGATTGTCTTATTTTTCCACTTGGTTTGATCACTGAAAATTGCAGTCTTTACTCCTGCCTAAGAACTCATTATTTCGATCTGGAGAACCACTCTGTAAATTCAGTGTATTTGTCACAGATGAAATCTGTGCAGTTTGAGCCCTGGATGATCCCAGTCCCCCCAGCTAGCCTACTGTCCTGGTCAGTCGTCTTCAGGCTGGGCTGGACTGGCTGTGCATCTGTGTGAAAGGACTAGAAAACATGTCTGAGGTACTTGGGTTTGTTTAATCTCTAGAAGAGGAGGCTCGGGGTGATGAGTGACCTCATCACTCTGATTCACATCCCTGAAAAGAGGTTGTAGCCAGGTGGGGGCTGGTCTCTCCTGCTGTGCCTGCAGTGAGAGGACTGGAGGAAATGGCCTTAAACTGAGTCAGAGGGGATTCAGATTAGATATTAGGCAAATTTTATTCACTGTTGAGGTGGTCAAGCACTGGAACAGGTTGCCCAGGGAGGTGGTGGAGACACCATCCCTGGAAGTGTTCAAGACGTGTCTACATGTGGCACTGGGTGATATGGTTTAGTGGTTTAGGGACTACAGTGGCAGCACTGGGTGGATGTTTGGACTCGATTTTAAAGTTCTCTTCCAACCCTGATGATTCTATGATTCATTTAGTGAGACGCTAAGAAATCTAGCGTCACTGTGGTGCCAGGATATATGGAAAACATCTAATATGACTAGGAAAAGAAAGACGCAGGCTATTGTCCTTTCCAGGGTGACTTCTCTGATTTCCTAGCTATCAGAGGCCAGCTGAACCTTGGTCACTTACTCTGCAGGTCAGCCACCATTTCTGAGCAGTTATACCCCATTTCATGTTGACCGTATGCTTGAAGCCATAGCTGCAATAACAGCAAACTGAGCTCTAGCTCTTCCTTCTGACAGCGGTCAGCGATCCAATGTCCATGCTGAAGTGAGAAATGGGAAACAAACTGGAGCTGAAGGAGAACATTTGATCATATATGGAATGCATTTTTAAAGACATAATGTTTCAATCTGTTCATTCTTAACTTGCTTTTCTCCAGCAGGAACTGCTGAGCTTATTTTAACCAACATCCCTCTTTGATTCATCCAAACTGCTCTTCGGAATTCCTCTACTCTGTTGCCATTGACTAAAACATTAAAAAGCAAGCTATTCTGAGGGAACAAAAAGGTATGTGTGGATTCTGGCACCAAAGCTTTGGTCTGTATCTGTAGATAGTGGAAGACATTTACTTCACTGGGAGTTAGATGCTTAAATGCCTTTCAGAATCAGAGCTTTATTGGGAAATTATGTAAGCTTACTTCTTTTTTATTCCTATCCTTTCCTTTTACAGTCCATTTAATTCAGATGGTAAATATGTTGTGAAAAGAAGCAACCTTGCCGTTTAAACATTCTGACTGCTTAATACATGAACAATTGCCATAAATAAGTAATTAGTCCAGGTCACTCTGTATGGTACTGGTTTGCTGACTGGCTGAAAAGCGGGGGCTAGAAATAACAGAGAAGAGGCTGTGTGCATAATTTTTCTTTCCTACAACAGAATAAGAAACAGACACTAATTCATTTATATTGACAGAATCTGAATATTGGCTTATTTTATGTGTACAAGAACTTTTCCTTCTGTGTGATATTCTAGTCTTTCCCTTAGGAGCTGTGAACGTTACATAACTACCGAACAACATTCTACACACTGTGTTAGATTTCCTAAACCTGCAAGCAGGAATGTGTCACCAGTCAGAGAAATGTCACTTTGGCTGACTGCTGAGTCCTTTGAAATAGACTCTACTCCCCTTTGTGCATATTCACGGTGAAATGGTTTAGCAGGACGGAGTGACTTATTTCAGTTGACATAGGTTCCTGGGTAAATGCAAAAACATTTGTTCCTCCAGTAGATTTATTAAGCTACAATTAAACTATGGCTATTCAAATGAGTTCTGAGTTATATGTACCTGGGGCCATCTAGAACTGTGTATCCAGGTACCAAATCTGTCACAGCTGCATTAGCTATGGGATGATATGGGTCTACCTTACTGCAGAGCTGCTCAGCATGTTTGGTTTGCATCCAGTCTCCCAGTTTGCATGATTATGCAAATCCTTGTGCCAGAACAATGCACCCTCAGTCAATATAATTATTCTACTGCTTTTTCCCTTTTACTCTCTGAATTTAAATGACCACTTCTGTTGTGGTACTGAACTACTAATGCTCTGTAGTGGATCTTACCTTACAGATCATGATCAGTTGTAAAATTCTTTCTCTATTTTACAGGCAGAAAAATGAAACACTGAAGAGAGTGACTGAGTTCCAGACTCTGGATCTGTGTTTGTATGTCACCATCCTGTTCTTGGTTTAATTTAATCACTGAGTTGAAGCCATGGGTGACAATATACTTCTTTGCATGGAAACTGAAAAAGGAGCTTTGGAACTTTATTCATAGACAACAGCTCTGAGTTTGGGAGATGGATGAGTTTCCCTTGGGTATCACTGTTCACCATAAACTGTTAGTGACGTACAATGATCGTCATCCAAAAAAATATTTGGTCTTGAAATAAGATATGTGTCCCATCAGTGGAGATGATTAAACCTTTGGATGGTTTAGCAAGGCAGGTGATAAATGTGCCTTCTATTATAATAGTGTTTAAAATATTTTTAAAGTTTTGAAAATAATTTTTTTAATTCAGGTAGACATCTCTGTCCAGCAGCTGGAAAACCTCTTACAACCTGGATATGCAATGGTCGGATGGTCACTGTAACATGGGCTGTAATTTCTGGTGTGAAGAAAACCCCAGAAAATTAACCTTGTGCAGTTCAGTTGCATTATTGATTGTCCCTGAAGTCCATAACCCATTAAGTGTATATTGGCAAGTCTTTCCCTGGACTTATAGATTGTTAGTAACTGAAACTGAGCAAGCTCAGCATATATATATATATGGTTATATCCATACTTGTTTACAGGGCATTATAAAAAGGAGCTAATCTCATTTGCTCATCTTACATGAAGAAGTACTGAAGTATCAGGCACATTGCCGTGGTTTAAGCCCAGCTGTCAACTAAGAGCCACGCAGCCTCAAAGCTCCCCTCTCCCCCCCACCCCAGTGGAATGGGGTGGAGAATCAAAAGTAAAATTTGTAGGTTGAGATAGGAAAAGTTTAATAATTGAAAACAAAGTAAAATAGAATAATAATAATAATAATAATAATAATAATAATGGCAATAATGATAATAATAATAATAATAATAGTATTGGAAAGTAACAAAACCATACAATTGCTCACCATCCTCTGACCAATGCCATGTCCCATTGCAAAACCCAGTCCAATCCCTCTTCCAGGTAACTCCCCCAGTTTGTGTACTGGGCATGGCATTCTGTGATGTGGAATATCCCTTTGGCCAGTTTGGGCCACCTGTCCTGGCGAAGGCGTCTCCAAATTTTTTGATTTTGTGTACCTCCTCACTGTCATGAGCATGAGACATTACAAAAAAATATTCCTTGACTTAGGAAAAACACTACTTGGCAAAAACCAAAGCATCAGCATGTTATCAACATTATTCTCATTCTAAATCCAAAACACAGCACTGTACCATCTACTATGAGAAAGAATTAAATCTATCCCAGCTGAAACCTGGACACACAGAGATCTTAATAATTAGTATTTGTCTGGCAAATTTTAAAAACAGATGTGTAAAAGTGAAAAATGCATAAATCATCTCTGACTAATCCAAAGAAAGGCTGCTAATTTTTTAAAAAATACTTTATAAGCTCAAAGGACACACAAAGGTTAAGTTAAGCAAATTAACGTAAGTGCTTTGTTTGTAAATTGAATGGGAGCTTTGTTCATAAATTAATGCGACAGTAAAAATCTCTGATCAAATAAACATGGTAGTTAGAAGAAATACATACATGCTCTGTAGCGCTATACAAATGGAAGTAGTAAAATTTTAGCTAACAATATATTTTCTGACCTGAATTAGGGAATCAATAAGCTCTATAAAGCATGGAAAGAGTAAACCACTTTTTAACCTATATGGATTGGGTTAGGTTTCAATAAATGGTTTCCTTAATGCTCCCTCCTGCACCTTGTTGGTTTTATTTTCCAGATGCAGTCCCTTGGTAATTATTTTGATCTGTATTTACTACATTTTGCTCAGTGAGAAAGTCCCTGACTGTATTCCTACCAGATAATATGGTTAGTTCTATGACATAGCAGAGGTTTTGAATTTGCAGTGTGTATATATATATATTTTTTTCTTTTCTCCCCTGAACAGGAAAGATGCAGTAATCATTGAATCAATAAATATTGAATATTAACATATCAACTTTGCTATCGTTATACATTCTGTAGACAGTCTTTTACCAAACTGAGTTCTGTGAATCTTATCACTGTACCAGAATCACCAGAAAATTTTGAGATGGATGGAACTGGAAGCACCTTGAGCCACCTGCCTTTGCAGCTGACATTTTTTTGTACTTAATATTTCTTATTTCCTGTAGAATTGAAGGACTTGTAAGTTAAAAAATTCTTTCAAAAATAAGCAAGAAATTTCTGCATTATTCTCTGCCCAGAATTTGCAATTAGGCCATAGCCTACTAAGTCTAAGATTGCTCCTTTTGAAAGAAGAGTAAAATGCCAGAAGCACAATAGCTGAAGTATTAAACATCTCTCTGGACTACAGCATCAATTTCCCTGAATCATATACAGATGGTTCAATGAAAAAGAAAGTCCATGTTTATTCTGGCAGGAATCCTGGTCACTGTCAAGGAAACACTGTCTTCAAACAAAAAGATGTTTTAGATGAAAATTCCCAAAAGACTGACTCTTAGTTTTGACATCACTATAGATTCAGAAATGAAATAATTAAAAAAAACTAGTTCAGGTATTGTACAGATTCACACTGTAATGCCAGATATTTTTAGTACTCCATAGTGATTCTTGCCTCGTGCTGAGTTGTACTGCATCTTTGTGCTCAGAAACAAGAGCAATGCATCCTGCAGAAGGCAAGGGCACATGATTTCATAACAAGATGCAGAGTACATGGTGACAGAGTGTGAGGTGCAGACTCTTTGTTCACCCCATTCCTTGTTTCCCTGGCCCTTTGCAGGAACTCACTGAAGGGATACGTCGTTAATATCCTGTGGGGCATTACAGGGCAGCTCAGGAGAAATGTTTCTTATGGACAAACAGCCAAGGATTTTTTCATCCCAGTCACAGACGTAGAAAAAGGATATTACACATTTTTAAAAAAAATAAATGGCTGTAGATGATAGGTTATAGAGAGGCTGGACAGAAAGAAAGGAGATCAGTGGGATACCTGGATGTCAGCATGATGACGTCCAAAGGCCCATCTGGTATCTATGCAGTGGAGTGAAAGGAGATGTCTGGTAATCAGGGTTTGAGGCATATTCAGAAAGTGGAAAGGAGGGTCTGAATAGGGATAGGGAACACAAAAGACTCATTTATGGAGGGAGGAGGAGGGGAAGGGGTGGCCAGAGACTTCTCCATCAGGAAATGGTTTAGCAGAGCAGTCTTTATGAGGCAGAGCTTCTTTGCTGTCAGAGGAGGAACAAAGCAAAAAGCCCAGCCTCATTCTTACAGTTGTTTTGTCTATTTCATCTGCTCACGTCTTCAATACTTAAAATGAGTTCATTCACTTGAATTAATGCAGAAAAAGTAAAGAAACAAACTATTATATATTTCTGATGTGTTTGACATGAATGTTTCTTCCTCCAGTTTTTCATTTGAGAGTAGAATCAGAAGTGGTAGAAATCTCAGTAAAGGGTTGTCTTTGTGAAATTTCCAATGTCTTTTTCTCTTTTTCAAGAAATGAAATATGCAGGAAAATTGGATAATCTTTCAGCTGTTTGGATGGTTGCTTGAAGCAAATCCAGTCTCTCCACACCTTTCAAGACTTCTTTGCTGCAAATGCATATTGATGAACAGACAGCCAAATGCCACAGAAATAGGCTCTGCTAATGCATGTAATTGAATTATAATACCAGAAGAGTGCCGAAAAAGATGGCCAAAATAATTAATACAATCAGTCTGAAATTTGTAATCTGCTTTTTAATCAAAATTACTCTACAAGCAAAGCCTATTCCTTCGTCCTCGTGTGAACCCCTACTAATATCTAACTCCTACTCTTCCATATTCTTGGACACAAACTTTGTAAGTCAGAGTCAGATTCGTGGACTCGGATTCTTATTTAATCTGCTTAGACTTGTCTGGCTAATTGAGTAATGCTCTGGAGATGGACAAATCTCAAATAGAAAAAACCAGGAAAGTTTAATACAGGAGATAACATTAACTTTCTATTAAAACCTACAGTACTCACAACACACCCACAGGACATGACAAAATGACATTTTGTTCCTTCTTTTCACCCTGTCCAATCAAAACATACTTGAAGAGAGACCAGCAAAGAAAATGTAGAACTTCAAATCCCAGCACGTGAAAGCACATTCATCGTGGCAACGGAAGCGTTCCTTAACGCCTTATTCTTACCAAACCATCCTCTACCATGTCAAGTGGTTGACAAGTATTGCTTCCTGAATTAAAAAATGAATTATTCTTTGCTTTGAGAGAAAAATGTGGGATTTTATCTGAGAATGAGTATTGTCAAAAGAGAGGGTTATTTTGCCCTTCTGTAGTCCGACCTGTTGTCTTGGTTTGAGATGGTATTTAGATGACTCTCTGCAAGTGAACATCCCAGTTACTGTGTTTAATAAAACTGGTTTCAGGACACTGTTTTCAGTTTGTGTGATCAGAATCTGCCTACTATAATATGGCGGGAAATGGGAGAGACTGAGATGTCATATTTTCTCTACATCCTTGGAATAAACTGGTTTGTTTGTTTGGTTTTCTGGAGGTGTTTTTTCTAAGTGTATCCTTCTTATGAGAATTTCTGGGGACATGTAAAATCAGTGAGGTGAGATGAACTTCTCAAAATCACTGTGAAGAAAAGTCCACAAGACCAGATTACCAACCCTTTGTACTGAATATCAGGTCATTAAAAGATTTATTAACTCTAGATACATTCCTACAACATATAGGCCCATTTGTTTTTCTGCTCCATTCTCTTTCAGGAGGGGGATGGATGAGGATGTTCTGGTAACTAGTGATCAGTGCAATGAAATAAGATTCTAAATTATCATGAGGTTTCTGTGCTTGGGATAAGGCAAGATGCTTCAAGTGAAATGAAAGAACTCTAAAATTACACACTGAAAAATCAATATATTTTTTTGGTTTGCTTGAAAAACATCTTGCAAAAGGGTCTTCATTTTTCAAGTCCCATGACCACAGCTGAAACACATAAACTGAAGTGCTATAATGATATAAATCTTCATAGAAATCATAACTTTCTTATGCCATTTTTGCGGCTCCTTAGCAAACGATGCAGTCATTTTCCATTCATTTAGAATTCAGTCAAGTAGGATCAATTCAGGCTTTGCTTGTCTGTATCCTGTGATGTAATTCCAGCTAATGAAGCTGCAAAGTATAAAACCTGGCCTCAGCCAGCAAGACCATTATAATGCTCTTCCTTCTGTTCTGACCGTTAAGTAAGAGTCTAAGGCAATGAGGGCTGCCTGTAACTAGTGCTTGTGGCAACATGTTGAGTGCAAATATGGATGATGCTATGAATCATCTAGATAACATTATCTAAGCAAATAATTCATTTCAAATGAGAAAACTTCTTTAGAAACACTAAGACTGCTGTGCCAAGCATGCAAAATTTAGGAAATGGTAGAACTGAGAAGAACCATTCGGCTCCCATTCAAGTCCCCAAATATCTGCCATGTTATGGTTACATAGGAAGGCTGCCAGAAGTTCAGATAGAATTTGTCCATGGATATGTTCAGCAATGGTATCCTAGTAAGTGTCTAAGATTGTTCTCCCTCTGTCAAAGTGTGTGCCAAGCTCATGAAGACACAACCTTAAGGTAGGACTATACATTTCCTGGTAGATTTTTGCTCTGTGTGCTTAAGAAAATTAGTGCCTCAGAAACACTGATCAATGCTCTCTCTTGCCATATAGGCACACCGTAAGACATGCAGTCAGGTAAGGGCATTTGTAAGATTTGTAAGATGTGTGCTGTGATCATCACATCTTTATAAATCCTGTGCAAGGCAGAGGCACCAATCTCCTTGTGCAGTTCCCATGGCATTCTCCTAGCCACAGAAACTGGGACACCCTGGGAGGAGGGGCCCATTCACTTTGTGCAGCTTTGCAGTGCAACATGGTCAGTCCCTTTCAGGCTGCCTCCCACTTAGCGCAGTTGGTTCTCGAGAGCTGATGTTATGACCAAATTTGGGCCGGTTTCTGCGGGCTGTCAGATGTCTTCTCTATGTATTTGGTGTTATGGCAAGAAGGTTCTCAAAAATTCTAGACGGCACAGTGAGGCTGAGCATAAAATTTATTAGAAAAAGAAAAGGGTGAAGAAAACAAATATGCCTCCCAAGTGCGATATAAGCATCAAATATTCCTTGGGACAACTAGGGGAATAGAATAGGTGCCAAACGTTACCTCTGCATTGCAATTAGAGAAGTCAAGGCCTGGACTGAAGAAATCTGCCAAAAATGTTACAGAAATCTAAGGCCAAATGGGAATTAAGAGTTTTCATCTCTTATTTCTGTGTTTATTCTTCTTAACCAAGTTTTATTTTCATTATTCACATAATGTCCTTTATTTTCCAGCACCAGTACTCAGCCTTGACAGAGACCTTGACAGAGGCACTTTGCAGTCAGCTGGAATCATTCAGGCACAAATAATTGCCTTGTGAATGTGTGGAGTTTTCTTGCCCCATTCACTTCAGCACTGTAAGTCAGAGAATCTGCACAGTGACCTGCTGTGTGTACTATCATGGGCCAGATCAAAATGCTGCATTGCCTGTGTGGTTTTCTGCAGCTCTGTTTGCTAGTGCACTTTTTCAAGTTAAAACCTACTTTATGAAGCAATAATGCAGGATGTACTTTCAATAAAAATGAAAGAATTTTTAAATGCAATTATTTTCCCTGGGCAGAGAAAAAAAAAAGGAGCAACCATCTCAGATCAACCCAAAAATGCAAACTTCAGCAGTAATCCAAACATCTCTTCCAGGAGAAAATCTCAATTACTTTGAAGTGAAGGGTATAACTTTGGTTGCATTTGATAGACAGAATTCTACCACTAGTATCTATATTTATGCAAGGAATCTATTGGGAAGCTTGCCTGGAGTAGGGAAAAGGGAATAGGAGATTGTGGCAGGTGAACACAAGAAATTGCTTGAGAACAGTTCATTTTGTTCCAGCTCAAAACGCGTTACTTGCTGCAGTGACGGTTCAAGACCCACTTTAACTGTCCATTGCATAAATTCTCATCATGTTGAGTTATTTAATGATCTAGGCTGCCAGTCTAACTTGCTACAGATGAAACAGTAGAAAACCCATTTCTATTTTCCTTTCTCTGACTCAACACTCAACATTTACATCTGCTGGAAGACTGAAGAATCACCTGTTACTTACATTTCACTTGCTTTTGACAGATATTAGAACCCAGCTGTATTTTCTAATCATCCCTGGGTCTACATTATGTTTTCCCAGGGCAATTTCTACTTCCTTTTGGGTTTTTGTTTTTTTTTTCAATGATCAGTGAGACACACTAATCAATAATTTCATGGAAATTGCTCAGGAGATTAAAATGCTAAACAATTTTTCATACAGATTTCCCTCCTGGAACAAACATCTTAAACCACCAAATTATCTCTCTGAAGCACCATGCCAGTAGGCTCAGATGGCTTCTCCTAGCATTTACATTTTTAAAAATCTGCAGTAACTCCAGGGAAATCACAAGAGGCATTTTGTAGTGAGTGGGATTTTACACACTGAAGTTATACAGGAAGTTCTGGTATCTGGAGATACTCTTTGCCAGAGTACACCCAGAGAGTTTCAGCCAGGGAAAGCTCCCACCAGCCAGGTTTTCCATTGGCAACGGCAAGTTTTTCTTTGGAAACCTGTGCCCAGTTCTTTTTGCATTCTTTTCCAGTGAGCCAGCTCACTCAGAAAGTTGTTTGGAGGGAAATTGCAGTGGCACATGGTTGTTAAATATTATTTTATCACCCTTATGTGTCCCATATGGCTTCTACGACTGGGTCATTTGATTCTGCTATTGCTGGCTAATCAATAATTTTCATATCACTCCTTACCAGTCTCTTAATTTCTGTGAAGAAAAGAGATACATGGGGATCCATTATCTTGGAAGTGTTAGATTTCCTAAAGAATATTCAAAACAGTTTCTCCAAATAGGCATTGATATCTTCCCAGCAGCAATCACTTTAAAAAAACCCCAAAAAACGAAGACCACCCCGAAACCACTGAATCATATGCTTTCTGTTTTACCAAATCTATTTTTCTCAAACTACAGCTCAGAAATCACACAGCAGATTGTGATGTACAAGACCAAATGCATGGACAGGTAAAGATGTAAGGTCATATTTTCTAAGTTTGAAGGGGTGGATCAAGCGTGTTTTTCTGGGTCTTTACACCTCATCTTTTTCACTCTTTCTGCTAAAATTTCATTCCTCTAGAGAGAAATTTCCTCTAGAATAATTTTTCTTGTGGCCAATCATTATTTTAAGTAGCTGGCCAAAAGGAGAGGGTTGTTTTTTTCCCAAATGTGGATTTTCCAGCTAGCAGGAAACTCTGTGGGCTTGCAGGTACCTATCTTCATGGCAGAGCGCCCAGGGGCCCTGGTGCTGCTGGTCATCCTAGTGTCACAGGCCCTGGAAATTCACTTTCTTTTTCCATCAGGTCCAGCTGTGGGGTACCTGCATAATATGATGACTTTCATTAGTGTCTTCCTAGAAGGAGATCTTTGAAAGTGAGGTCAAGTAAATGCTCTGTGCACAAACACATGAGTGGCTTTTGGTATTGGTAAATTGATCCGTGTAGTAAAGTGACCGTTAAAACTGATAATAACTAAAATGGTTCCAAACAGATAAAAATCAATTTATGTTATGTGTGAGCTTGTAAACCAGAAAAAGTCCAAGGCTTTATTATTTGGCAACTTTCCATCCAATTTTTCAATCTGTCTACAGCCTTTTTAGCACAGTGGGCATTTTCTTTTCTTTTGACATACTTATGTAACCATAACCCCAAACCTGTTCAAAATTGTAATGTCAATGTCCAAAATGTGATAGAGATCTGCTCGAGAACTTGGAAGAAAATTACTTGCAACTCTTTCTCTCCATTTTTGCAATCAGATATTTGGGTTCAATTCAGACAGTGAGATTCTGTATTATTTATTCTTTAATATTGATTAATATATTCCTAGCAGTTTGAAATTTTCAAGTCAAAAGAATTATAGGAAACTAACATGATGTGAAAATATGATGCAAAAGCAAAAATTTATTAATAGCATTTTCCTATTGTAATATTTAAAATATCCCAGCAGAGTCAAATTATTGTAGGCTTTTAAATCCATAGTCTGTTATTTTTCAGTTGAAAGAAATCTTAGCTCTGAGGACCTCTAAGACGCTCTTAAAAGCTGATCCAATCTCCTGTGCAGTCAGAGGAAGAACATAAAACACCTTCACCAACTCTGGGTCATCTCCAAAAGCTTTTACTTGGAAAAATATTGAATGCTAAATTCCTCTCTTGTATATTGGACCCTTTATGTCAGTAGGACATTTCAGAATAAACCTTTATTACTTTCCATCAGGGTTTGAAACCCATCATGGCATATACTATAAAGCAGCACCTATGATAATATTGAACTAAGCAGAAGCTCAAACGCTTAACCAGAAAGTTACTCATCTTCCTTGACTTTAGTTTAAGGATTATGTAAATTTAAGGATTTTATCCTTAAATTATCCTTGTTTGAGGATTACTTTTAAGGATTACTTTGGTGTAGATTTCTGAGATTTTTTACTGAGTACTAGACCTATTGAATCAGCCATATTCCATGGCAAACATAATTTCTAGAAACAGCCCCACCCCTTGTTTTTATTATCCAATTAATGTTAATTAATCTGTAGAATATAAAGGATGTAGACAATCAGGACAAAATAACATAGTTTGCCAGATAAAATTTGATGCACAAGTCACTGGAAGATTTCTCTGTTTAGGGGTGGTACATACGACAACTAATAATTTAAAAAGCCAATATTCTTAAAATAGAAGATTTTCTTATCAAAACTGTCATGGATTCCTATGTCTATTGATTCTTTAGATATTTACATTGAAAATAATATATTGGGATAAACCAAGTCTAATTATGATATGACATTTTGTGACACTGTGATACCTCACAGTCAATTAAGATTGTGACTCAGAAACTAATGTTTCTGTGTAACTCAAAGTCTGGCATTCAGGAATTCCAGAGTTGTGTGATCATAAATGGGAATTTAGTTTATGAGTGGGGATACAAATTCCTTTGATTTAGAATTAGTTTTTAATGAACAATGCCAGGAACTGACAAGCCCATTCTAGATTAGAGATGTTTTCAATCCATCCTCATTTTAGAACAGAAGTTCCAGGATTATTTAGTGAATAAATAAGTCCTGTAATTTCTTTACCTGAAATACCTCTAGTTATTTAAAACATGAAAACTTGACATTTCATAAAAGCACCATGAAATAAAACAAATTTCAAGTTGTTCTTCTCATAAATAATTTTGGTTTCTTATTATGCACTGCTTATCATGTAACTTATGGCTGGCTAAAGTGACCCAGATGATCCAGGCCTAAATAGCATCCAAACAATTTAAACCTTGGCACATCAGGGCTATCTGATCTTAAAGCTTATCCTATCTAAGGCATTGAGCAGGCTGTTTTTGTAAATGTCTGCATCTTGTCGCTAGAAACCTACCAAAAGATCTGTTTCTGCTTCACTGGAGAAGGCAAACTGCAGGCTGTGAGCACTCCAGGTAAACACATATTCATGCTCTTCATATGTCCATATTTTCAACTTCTAACAGCACTCTTCAGAGTCAGTCTCTTCAATGTCACCTTTGTACTCTGGTGAGGCAAAGGATTGTTTCTCTCTCTAGCTAAAATCATAGCATTTCTTTTTTACTTTTGTTTTTGTAATTATTTCCTTTAAGAAGGAAAGAAATTACTCTTCATTACATGTGTGCTAAACCTAGCAATAAAAGTTATAACCCAAAATTTCTAACAAGTACCTATCATTATAATGATTATTATGGTTGTATAGTTGTGCATTGCAGGCAATAAGTATTTTTGTGGCTTTCCAGGACTTGCTCCTCATGCAAGTTTTTCACCATATGTTTGTGCACCGTGCTTAATGATGTCTGGAACAATGAAGCATAGTGCACTACAATAATAATGCTAAGTTCTCTTACAGAGCAACCTCACATTAATTTTAAAAGAAACGTTGGCCATTTAGGGACTGCAGAGTTAGGCTAACAATATTTAATGAGCTTTGTTCCAAAGTCTATCCTGATATCATCAGCAATTCTGGTTTACATTTGAGGATGCAAATAAATAGAAGGGAAATATTTTCCAGAGCCATTAAAAACAGTAGGTAAGAATAAAAAATACAGCTGTAGGAAAACGTGATTATTTATCAAAGTATATTTTATCAGATTTTCTCAATTTTTATGCTACTGCAATGAGCGTGAACTTATATGAATTACTTACAGACATCTTTTTGAAACCTGACTTGACTTCAATGTGCAAGAAATCGTCATGGTGTCCTCACAATGTAAGTGATGCTGACATTTTAGTGGGGGATGCAGAAGGAATCAATCAAATTTTACAAGCCAGTCAGGATATGAGTGCTGGATAAATATAGACCATGGAAGTGGTGGTATGACATCATTGCTAGTGATATCTTGCGTCATGAAAACTGAAGTCTTAATGGGAACAGCAATTTCTCATCTTACTTTCAGATGACATCAAAGGTCCACAGGAAATTTGTTTTCATTAAAATGTTCTTCACTGATGGCCGTAAGAAAAACATTTTTTTGTCTGGAAAAAACAAATCAACCTTTTTTTAAAGTACTGAATATCCCTGAATATCCATAAGTTTTTTTAATTTGAAACTTCTTCTGCATATGTTTTTCATTCTGATGCATTAGAGACTTCAAAATCATTACATCACATCTTTTAATGTTTTCATTACAATGCTGTCACACAGTCTTCCCTCTCTGCCCCTTGAGAAGCTTTTTCTGGCATCTAACTGCAGCTGAGACCTTGGTTCCGACACCAAGCATGAGGTAAAGCCTTCACTGGGACTCTTAATGACCATCATAGAGTGGGAGAGGCTATCACAAGGTTTTCTTGTGTCCTATGTGTGTGAAATGGCTCATGCAAAACAATCTCAGAACAGCTGAGGTGGGAAGGGACCTCTGGAGACAATCTGGTTCAACCTCCCTGCTCAGAGCAGGGTCAGCTGGAGCAGGGAGCTCAGGGCCATGACCAATCGCATTTTGAGTACCCTCAAGGGTGAAAATGCCCCGACCTCTCTGGGCATCTTCCCATGTTCTGACAGCCACACAGTAAAACCCAAGATTATCTTACGTTTCAGCGGATTTGTCTGTATTTCAACTTGAGCCAAAAAAGATCACATGATGACACTATCTACACTATTGGTCTGAACCCAGCAAAGTCGTTGTGCATCCTGGGAGGTTAAGAAGAGGTACTACCTAAAGACATGAATGAATGCCCAGGCGGGTACGCTGAGCATTCAGTTCTGAAGTAAGAAAGTTGTCCAAATAGAAGAGCAACCCTGGCTTAAAACACAGCCAGAAAAGCAGCCACTTTTCACCTGCTCTGGATCGTAAGGATGGAAATCTCATCTCATCTGATGCTGGCAAGGTCATATGCTGCACATAGAGCTCAGCAAACCTTTACTCATGCAGGATTAATGATCAGGGTATGAAACCACATGGTGGAACAGTTATCTGAGCACTGACCCACTGATACTTGTGCCTTGATGGCTTGCCTGTCTAGAGAGATGTCTGGATGTATTCCCTGAGAGGAATAATGGTTCTGTTGAGTGCCCTAGAGAGACAGACATGAGTATTCAAATGCCAGAGCAGCTCTGAAGTGCAAGGTACAACTGCGTGCCTTCAGGTTGCCTTCAGCTATCTGTGATCACTTTGTAAATCTCCTCTCAGTCAAACCACACCAGAAAGTGATAATGCTCCCTGCATAAAAAAATGCATATGGCCTTGAAAAGACAAAAAATATAGATGTCTTCTGGGTAGGACAGCTCATTTATGGCTGAAACAATTTTTGTTCACTACTATGGATCTCTCTTCAGTGAGACTAACCTCCTTTGGTCTGAGCAATGCCACGGTGAGCCTCCTCACGTCCCAAAGCAGTGGGGTGGCCCCTGTGTTAGCAAATGTTGTTCAAAGGTAGCATAATGTTGTTCAAAGCCTTAGCCCTAGAAATTATGAGCTTTTCATTGATAGATGCTGAAATGTGGAGGGGAACTTCCCAGTAAGCTTGTTAGTGCCCAGAGATTTGCTTGTTTTCCAAATTCTGGTATCTGACCAGTGCTGGTTGCTCTCACTTTACAGAGTAGGCAAACCTCACTGAATCCTCTATACGTCAGTCTTCAGAAGATCTGCAGGCAAAATTTTTAAATACAAGATGTTAATGGGACCCTCAGTTTGTAAGTGAAAGCCTGAATATCATCTCAGCTCCCTGATAGTCATTCCATTGGAGTGGATTTCCAGGGCAAGGCCTGAAGGAATGGAGGTGACAGCGATAAGGCAGAGTGAGAAGAAAGCACGGACCAGACTGCTGACAGCAGCAGCAGAGAACATCTCTGTCTCTCCTCATCCCCTGTCAATCCTCTGCCCTCTATGCTGAAACTAACCAGTGGTTATGAGTGGAGCTGCAACCCATGCCAATAGCCAGAGACTGAGAAAAGACAAATGGAGCAAGGGAACGGATTTGAGGAAAAGAAAAAAGGAGGGAGGCAGTGGCACATGAACCAGTTTAATAGATTGATTGGGGAGGGTGTAGGATCAGGTACAGAACCCTCAAACTTCCCAGCCTGGGCCAACAGGAGGATAGCTCACATGGGGCCTGAATTCAGATGAAGAGAAATGGTCTTCACTTTGTCCAAGCCAAGAGGACCTTGAAGCACAAGCCCATGTTTCCCATGTGCTTGAACTGCCAAACTGAATTTGCTTGCAGGCATACCCATGGCCAGAGTCAGCCTTTTGTCCACCCTAGGAGGCCTGGGGATGAGGTGGGTGCTGGGAAGCTCAATATGACCAAGGCTTGGGAAGCATGGCATTGCCCAGAGGCAAATATTTAGAGGCTGTGGTGGTAACTGGCAAAAGCTAAGGAAATGCAGAATGATGGACAGAGTCTCTGTTTCTCTATGTCTCTTGCCTGTGCTCAGTGCTGCCTGCAAATACTTCCTATCTTTTCTCAAAGGAGGCAACTGAAAAAGATTTTTAATTGACTGTTTAGTGTTTTCCTGCACAAAAATGGATGTATCATATTCCTGATTTGTTCTTATCTAAATTTTTTACTTTATATTTTTTTATTAGCTCTAAAAACACATTATAGAAGAATGCAGTAAAGTTTAGGATTCTAAGTCACAAAGCAGGTTTGGTCCTTCAAATCAGCTAGATGCCATTATACAGTTTATCCTAAGCCTTCCTTTCCCTTCTCCAACTGAGTTTACTTCTCTTTCATGTGCATGGGTAACAGAAATGACAAAAGTATGTCTCCTTCCTGTCTATTTTCCTCATTTTCTTCAAGTTGGGTCCCTCAGTGTCTGAAAATTCTTTTCAGGGATGGAGTTTTTCATGACATAGGTTGAACATGTGGTAAACATATCTGCAGCCCTAGACTGAATTGTGAGGCATCAAGGAGAAAGACTTGCTATCAAGGGGCCTACAGTTATTATTATTGCCATTTTGGAGAAAGAGAAGCTCTGCTTCTGCAAGTGTTTAAATTGACCGAGCAATTACTTTTAATGCTTTTATTCCTATTCCCCTCTCACAAATATTTGTTGGAAACTGGTAGTTTCATCTCGCTCGAATAAGCACCAGATTCCTTTGGGGAAAAGATTGGCTCTAGGCAGATGTTCTGCTTAGCCAACTTCCTTTCTTTGGAGGGAAAAGAAAAAGATGTCAACATAAACACAAGTCTGTGATTGATGAGATGTTTTAGGGTATGGAGGAATATTTCCAAATTTAATATGTTTTGCCCTTTAATGATGAAGAAAATAGGTAGGTCCTGAAAGCTTATTTTATTTACATAAACTTACTTATTTGCTGGCCTGCTAAAGGCTAGACCTTGGCCAAGGATTAAATAAATAAATAAATAATATTTCTTCTGTTGAGTTAGGGATATTTTACTCTTAACTTAGTTTTCAAAAGGCGTTATTTGCCTGAGTACACAGATGGCTTTATAAATATGAAAAAGTGTGTGGGTAATGAGTCCTTGAACACAGTGCATTTGGTTTTTTTTTTACCAGTTAGTCTAGCACAAAGCTGACAATTCCTGTGGGCAAGGTGAGCTCGGAGACCAAGAAATCAGTGGTGTCAGTGACCAACATCTTGTGTATTTTCTTAGAAAATCAGGATTAATTTTCTAAGAACAGCTGAGCACTTTAACCAATTGTGATAGATTGTTTTAGGGAATGGGTCTCTCCTGTCAGACTTACTTCCTTGTGATTAATAAGGCTCATTAGGAAAATGGATTTGAACCTTGACAGCTGTCACTCATGCCAGTTCAGATTTGTATAGACAAATTTATAACATTGTCATAGAAGAAACACATTTTCCCTCAGAACTTACATGTGTACAGAAGGAAAAAAGAAAGGATTTTATGTCATCACAGTGCTGTTCTTTCTCATCTAGACAATCCAGTGAAGTCTTCCTGAGAGGACTTCCCAATTCTTCATAAACTACCTCCTTTCCCAGGCATTTGACTGATTTATTTGATCATCCCTTAGGAACATATTATTTTTAGGAATTTTGTCCATTTGATTTGCTAAAAAAATACAACAGTAAAATTGTTGGAATTTTGCTGCCCTTTTGTGTTTAAAACCTCATCCAAAGTGAAATCATTTGGAAGGATCAAAAAATATTCCTCTATTGTATTTCCTGTCTGTGTTTTAATTTTATCTAAGTTCTCTTTTTAATGTTGCAATAATTTTATTATTGGTACAACAGATTTCATTTGGAAGAAGAAGAAGAAAACAGTTTTCTTTGCTCTGCGTGTCTTATGGATGATCTTGATTTTGTCTTTCTCATTTTTATCTCATTTACAGACTGTAAGGTTTATTCTGTTTCATGACAGGAAAGGGTACATAAAGGATGCTGCCTTGGCTCATGGCAGTAACAGGAAGGAGGAGGAATGAGGAGGGACCATGTTCCCAGGCAGCATATGTGACAAGTAGAGCTCCTAGTTTGTGCTATAACCCTTTCAACACTGTGGCCAAGTGGTCTTTCAGCTGCTGAGCCTGTGCTCCAAACAGTTTCTTTGGAAATGGGCAAGGTTCAGCTCAAGCCTAAAGATTCCAAAGAGGATGGGTTGTCTAAGTCTGAAAGTGCTTGATGTGTGAGACTTCCCCGGATTGTTGTGTTTGACTTCCATCTTGTTACCTGGAGTGTCTCTGACTAAGAGGAGAATAATTTCCTCATAACCACATGTGGTATCGTTGGGAATTGGATTTCCTGTTCTAGCAGTAACATCTTGCAGTCCTGCATTAGAAAGGATTTGTTTTATCTTTTAGAGTCTCTTGCAATACAGATTTTCCCCTTTCTTTTACAGAGGGGTGCTCAGCAAAGGTGTCAGCAAATTGCAAAAGTCCTGTCTGTGGGCGTGGTTTCAGTAAACCCCCTTGTTAAATATGGAGCTCTCCCTAGACACTTCTCTGCAGCCAAACACTTAAATATTCAAATAAATATATTTAATAGCTCGATGGTTCTCTTCTTCATTGGTGTGAATTTTCCTTTACATGCCAGAGAGCTAACAGAAGAGCCAAGTGGCTTGAATCATGATAACCATATTGCCAGTAAAAGGCAAGCTCTACGTTTTGATTGGCAAAGGCACTAAGGAACATACCAGCTGTGAATTATTTCTTCCCCTTGAGTAAGGGGGTTTTCAGGGCAATTAAAAATAAAGCCAAATTATCGTGGACTGGGAATGATAAGGAAGTTGAGGAAAATACAAAAAAGAGTTGAGAAAAGTCCAGAATGAGCTCCCCCATGTTGTTAAAATTTATGCACATTTATTATCTATAGTCAAGCTACGGGCTGCTCTACACACCTCTGAGGAAGAGGAAGCAGATGAACCTGAATGAGGACGAAGACTCGGGAAAACCTACATCCATTCTCCTGACAGAGCCAATATTAGATTTTCTAAAGAAGAGCGTGCATGTGGGGGGAAGATGTGAATTAGCACTCTTTGTAAACTATGAAAAATCTTAGTTAAGTTGGAAGTTGGAGCTAGAAAGATCCTGTTAATCCGTCTAATTCAGATTTACCACTCCAGGAGAGCTCTCTCATTATGTTTCTAGTGACTCATCTAGCCCCACTTAAATTCATATCTATGAGATTATTACTTCCTTTTGCTTTTTAGGAATCATAATAATGGAAAGTGGGAATCCAGGCTTAACTGCTAAGAAATGGATATTTATTGCATCAGAATGCATAGCTCAGCTCCAGCAGAATGCTCCATTTTCCTTTGTCATTTAAAAACGAATTGTTTTTTCTCCTGCTCCTCAGATGTCTTAATTTTTTATGTCTCATACCTTAAATACTCCATAAAACATGACTAAATCATGTTTTTTTCTGATAAGCTGTTGCAAGATTCCTTCAGTACCCAAATAGCTGTGAGACACCTGTAGGACAGCACCAGTACCAGACCTCGATGGGCACAGATTTTCTTGACATTACAGATAATGCTGAGGCTGGCGTGGAAGCATTTATAGATTATATGTAGATTTTTAGGGGTGTAATGTTAAATGGCTGACTCTGCCTGGGGTACCTTGTAACCACAAAAAAACCCAATTAGATGAATAGAGAAGGTCATTAACCCATTTTTCTCCTGATGCCATGAGGTAACAGCCACTGAGAGAAGGCTGGCCAGGCTCTCTGAGGGGCCCAGAGGAGAACTGCTGCTTTGCATCACTTGTAGCCAGTTGCTGCCTGGGTGATGCTGTCTCTGTATCAAGGCACAGCCCAAAGGAAGGGAGGATCCCAGAAAAAGACATGATGCCTTTTCCTTCCATTGGCAGGAGAATGCCTCCCACATAAATGATTAAAAAGACTTTGTCAAAGCAGAAAACCCCACATATTTTTCATGTCAGGCTACCATACAAACCATAACAGAATTTCTTGCAGGTATTTCCATTTCAGGCTTTTGGGTGATGAAGGACAAACTTAACAAGTCACCAGGACTAGATACTGATGGCGCCATGAGTTCTGAAGAATCTCAAACATAAAATTACTAAACTATTGCACATGGGAATAACATACAATTTAAACCTTCGGCAATACCAAGGAAAGGAAAGCTGACAAAGATAACTTCAGTCACTGAAGAGTGGTCCTGGAATGTGTAGACAAGTGGGTCTAATTTTTCATACTGGAAAATCAGTAAAAAAGCTTCATAAAGAGTAGAACAAACAGATATTGGATAATACATTAGAAAAAGGAACAGGCAACATGGATATTGTCAAGGCAGTTATGCCTCACAGAGTCCTTAGTAAGTAATATATGTGGATCCATGTAGTATATATGGACTTTCTACAAGCTTTCAGCAAGATCATTAGCCAGAGGTCTTAAAAACCTGAAAAACTCTTAAAACCCCCTCCAACTAGGAAAGAAACCCCTTTGGAGCAAATAGCTGCTAAAAGATAGAGAATGAAAACTTTTAGCAATGGAATGAGGTTACTAATGCAGCCCCATGAGAGACACATTACTGCAGGCTGTCCTGTTAAATATACCCATACACGATTTGTGAGCAGAACAGAGAGGTGGTGATGCCTGAAGGTGGTTTGGGGTACTCGGGGGAAAGATGACAGCAAGAAAGTGGAGTGTGATACCACAGTATGAGGCAACAGGAATAAAATTATACATGAAATGTAATGTAGAGCACTGCCGCACAGGGTGTGGGGAGGAGGGGGGATACCAGCACTCGCTTCAGATATGGCTTGTTTTCTATACTTTTTCCCAAAGTACCTGTACATATCTTCTGTTGGCCGACAACAGATGGATGAATTGTCAGTCTGAACCAATGTGGTGTTTTGTTGTGGTTAGAAATTTTAATGGAAAAATTGGGGAGAGATGCAGAATTCATTAATCTGCTTTAAATGTTTTCTGCTTTCTTAATCTCTCTGCAATGATGAATTTGATCTTCAAATGTTTGAACCATTGCTACTGTAATACTGACAGAAGACAGATTTACAGGCCAATACATATAAATTGTGTCATTCTCACCATGCTATCAAAAAAGCAGAGGAAACTTAGATATGTTGCAAAGTTAATAAGATTCAGGTATATATAAATATTTGAATGCTTCTGTTTTATGTAAGACAAAAAAATAATGGTTTAAGTCTCCTGAGAATTCACTTCTGAACTTGGGAAACATAGGAAAAAATATTATGCTTTGGACAAGAAATGAATTTTAATACTGACATGGCTAAATCTAGCATGGATGATTATATTCTATTTATGCAAATATAAAGTTTTAACCTTTTTTCTCTGTCTTTATTTTTTTCCTTACAGTAGTCTTATGTGTTCCTCTAAAGATGCTGTATTGAACTTGTATTTGTTATATTCCCCTGCTGCTTTAAGGGGTTCCTTTCTGTGCTATTTGAGAAAGATCAAGGTTCTCTGGAGAGCAAGAGTGAAAAACATCATCATCAGTGACTTGTTCAGGGCCTTTCAGTATGATGCTGTCAATTTGTCCCACACCAAACCCCATCTGGCTGCGACCTTTATGCACCAACACTGATGGTGAAAGGAGCAGGAGTGTGGGAGGGACTGGCCACTCCAGGACCTCAGTCCTCGCTCAGGGCTGTCTTCTAGAAAGGTCCTAGCTTTCCCTTTCCCTCTGTTGTAGTCCATGCACAGCGCTGGGTGGAAGGGTGACATCAAAGAGTGGTATTTACCCTCAGAGACAGAGAATTTCTGGGCTCTCCCTAGGCCACTCTCTGCACATGAAAAGCCACAGTGGAACAGATACTGTTTAGTCTGGCTGGCAGCATCATGAAGTGAGCATCGGCTTCTCTCCTGTTTGTTGATTTTTATTTCTGCTCCGTGCTCTTCCCCTGAATGCCATCAGTTCTATGCTGGAATGTGCTGCACACGTTTGAAAAGCATTATCCTAAGCTCAAGATTTGCCAGCATTTTGCAATCCTTGTGTGGCAGTGAGTGGAACCTGGTCTATTGCTGAAACAGAACCTCTGGAAAGGGATGAAGAATAAACCAGAAAATTGTGTCTGTCTGGTGAACTAGAAAAAAAAGTCTATGGAAAGAATTCCCCTTCATAAACTGTAAATTGTACTTGTAGTCTATTGAGCCCAGATATGCATGTTCTTTCTATTACAGCTCATGAACTCACAACTGGAATTTGCTTTTTATAAAAAAATAAAAGAAGAAGAAAAAAAAGATGCAGTGAGCCAGCCCATAAAGCAGTTTTGGACTCTAAAATTATATTATAATTTGAATTTTTAAACTTATGTAGAAACATTACTGTGTTAAAACATCTGAAATGAGGTATTTTCAACATAGAAGTTAAACAAAAAGAAACACCAGTAGTTTAGGGCAGGAAATTACAAATTGAAGCACTCAGTTTAAAAGGGATTATGGCTAATGTAAAATAGGCCTTTCACTTAGCACTTCTTTCCTACTTTGGCAAACAGGCACCAAAATACAGTTACATTATTTGTGGCTATAAAATGCTATGAGCGAAGTCATGTTACAGGACTAAAAAGCTGAGACATCAAACCTTGTGAGGAGTCTTCTCACACCACCTAGACTTGCTCCTGCCCCAACAATGGTGATAGAGAAAGGAAAACAAGAACAAGCTCCCTAAAAAAGGGGAAAAGCAGAGCGCCAAGGCCACAAAAATCTGTGACTCTTCAATTCTCTTCAGTTCTTCCAATCTTGGCTCTGGGCTGTTTTTTTTTTATTCTGAGAGAAGAAGGAATAGGTCTGGATTCCAGCAAGAAAAGAACACACAGAGCCCTCAAAGCCTGTTGAGAACCAGTGGGTCCAAACAGGTACACACGAAAGGAACTGCAGCTTTCCCAGGCTGGGATCCAGCACTGTCCCCGCATCCCACCTTGACCTCCTAAGTGACCCATAAAAGAAAAGTAGCAAGAAGAGCAAGACAACCAAAACCAAAGCAGAATTAGCAGAGAGGTAGAAATGGATGTGCTTGCACTCCTACAACTGTGTTGGTTGCCCCATATAGATGCATGTCAGGTCACTGGAGCCTTTGGGGCTAATTCTGACCTAACCTGAGGTCTTATGGCACTGCTGTTACACTGCAATCGGTTGTGGAGTGTTGCAAGACCACAGAGAGACCCTAAGTTAACTGTTTAAGCTTTTGAGAATGCTTACTAGAAGTAGTTATAGACATTGAGAGAAGACCTCTTGCAGGGACAAATGTTTTAGGCTGTAGCTGCATCAGTTATTGTTCAGAGCAAAGGGTTCAGGCTGTCCCAACAAAATCACATTGCTTTGCAACAATTCATGTCTTAATTCTTTAGAATTCATTACAGGACTGGGAAAGAAGCAGCATGTGAGATAAATGAAGTGGCAAAAAGATGTATGGGAAGAACCTGTGATTATTAACTGAAACAGTTCAGCATAGACAGTAATTCCACCAGTGTGACTATGCTGATTTATGCCAGCTGAAGCTGAGATTGTTTGTTTGCTTGTCTTAATTGCATTTAAAAAGTACAGCATTCATTTCTAATCCTCATGTTTGCAGAGAAGTGCTTGAAAATGTAAGTGCATCTAATTGTTCAAAGAAGCGGAATGCAATTATAAGGCAACCTAGTGGTATTATTATTTAATCTTGTGGTACTTAGAGAAAATTATTCCTATTTTTGATCAGACTATTTTGAGAATTTGATTGGAGTTTTGTATAATGCTAGTTTCCCCTCATTCTTTTGGTGTATCTTTCAAACAGTGTCAAAAGGCAGTAAACATCACTTAAGGTAAGCAATCTTTAGCATAAAAATTAGCCAAGTTTGACAAAAGCAGATCTGGTGCATGTAATATGTGAATTATGCTCTGATTATCTGGAGAAATTAATTGGTTGCATCCTGTACAAATTCCTAGGAATTTTTGACTCTAGAATTTGCAAATGTATTTCTCAGAATTTGACACCAAAATATTTGAAACCTCTTTGGACCAAATGACCAGAAAGAAAAGAACTGAAATGCGTGACCACATTGATATTAGTTGCAAACTTTTAATTATTTTCAGAAGGATGTTTTTTCCAAGCAATTTTACATTGTAGAATGTGCTGGTTTGGCCATACCAGAGTCTGAATTCTCCGTTCACCAGCCAGACACAGAGCAAGAAGCAGCATGTACACTCAACCAAAACCTTTTCTTACTTTTATGGCTTGTCTTAGGTGGTGTTCTGCCAATGCTCAGTGAGTTACTGCTTTTGCTGCTGAGTCAGACTATAACAAAAGTCTGTTTCCTAGGGATGTTTTTTTCTGGGCTCCTGTCCTGGTTTTAGCTAGGGTAGAGTTAATTTCTCCTCAGTAGCTGTTACAGTGCTGTGTTTTGAATTTGGAATGAGAATGGTGTTGATAACTACTATTAAGGAGGAGAAGCCATTACTTTCTCATCTTTTTCAAAGAATGTAAACCTGAAAGAGGGTGAACTCAGTGAAGAGCTTGGCTGGGAGGTGGGGAGTACAGCAGCTTTGCTCTGCACCTCTGTGTACCATGCTATCATGGGAAACCTGTCTTCTTCACAGAGCAATCTACCTGGCATGCCAAAAAGCCCCAGACACCAATGCAAATGTAAAATACAGTCAGTGAAATGGCAAAAATTGTTGCAGATGAGCAATAACATCAAAAAGACATCTAAAATGTCTTATTTGCCTAATATTCTTAGAGAATAAAAAAAAAAAAAGGCCCAAACTGACTCTGAGGTAGCTATAGGCCCCTTCTATCCACAGCCAGGTGCTCCAGAACTAGGGGACCTCACAGTTGCAACTAATCAGGCATTTCTGCTGCAGCTGTTTATTATTCAGTTCCTCCACATGGATTTCTTTTTTTCCCTGATTTTTCTTGAGGATGTTCCAGTTTTTCTGAACCCAACAGGAGGGTTGACTCACCCCCTCAACACCAAAGAATAGTGCCCCAAGGAATGGCTTACAAGTCAAAGAGTATTTTGGGGTGACAAGTTCGAAGAGTGACTTGCAGGTCACACTGCTACAGGAGCTAGGTGTCTTCCCTGCAACCGTAGTGCTGTGTGGAAGTTGGATGCAGGCAGTGGTGTTGCAGATGTGTTGGGAATCAAGTTTTGCATGTAGAACATGCAACTCAGTGACTCTGCTGATACTAGGTGAGACAAAATTCATACATGAAAAGAGCCATATGAAACCCTATAAAATAGGTAAGACTGCTCAGGAAGCTGCCTGAGGGGATGGCAGGAGGTAGAGGCAGCTCTGAAACTGACTACTGCAGCCATACTTGTCCACTCAAAGGACAGTAAAACTACTTTTAATTCAGCCATACACCCCAGCCTGCAATGTCCTCAGTTGTTGGATCTCTGCACTGGGTAAGTTCAGAAAAAACTTATGCTAGTGCCTTAAGTTATTAGATCCTCTGCTGGAAATTCTCATTTCAATGGATTTTCCCTCTATTAAGCAGGAAAAATTTCCAGAACAGGAAAAATGCGTTATCCTCAGCACCGCTTGTAGTCAGGTGGCACTGCTCAGGCACAGATGGGCTCCTCTGAACTCGGGAAAGCACAGGCTTGAAACCAATGTGGAACAAAAAGTGATTTCTGACAAAAACCAAAAAGTTCTTCTGACCACTATTTCCCACAGTGGTTTTCTTTTCAGAAACATAAATACGTAAAAGGAAAACATCTGTCAGTGTCTGAAGGTTTTTTGTATATACAGTTTTTGTTTTAAATTGAAAAAAGATGCTGGAGAATTAAAAATATATCATTTGTTAACATATTCCAGTAAAAATTTTTGAGACCTTTCCAACATTTTCTCTTACTTCTCTTTAATTTCTTTTTTTCCTTATAGCTTGTGCATCAATTTATCTGCGTCTTTACCCCGATTTGAAGCCAATTATACCAGACGTAAGTTTAACATTTGGCATGTGACAGATTTCCTAGGAAAAGCTTTGGTCATGAATTGGGGTCTCTTTAGTGTCATGGGTGAATCTCAGTGACATTTGCCTTTTCCTGCTTTCCCTCTAATGTGCGTTTTCATGAACTGCTCCGTACAGAAGTTGAACTGGGTTTATTGAGCCAAGCGTGTGGCAGCCCTTTTCACAGAGAGGAAACAAGCCAAAGAAAGATAAGACTTCCACTTTTGCATTTCTGACACTGCTGTGGCTACAGAAGAACAACGAGCACAGGCACAGCTACAGCTGCAACCAGCAGCACGGCTTCTGGTGGCAAAGGCTTCCTACGGGGCTTATCACTACTTACTCCATGGCTGCTTATCACTGATTATTCCTCTACATTTCTAGATAGGATTTTTTCCTGTTTCAGTCCCCCAGGCCTGAGTGAGCTTATTTTTAATCATGCGCTCACGCCTGAGCACTCCCAGCTCTCCTGAAGGCCCGGGGCTGCTCGGCGGGATGGGATCTGCGCTCCGCCACCTTCCCACGTGTGGCTTTGTGCCCACGGCCGCACCTGCCGCCGGCTGCCGGCTAAGAATAGTGCCCTGCTCCGAGTTATCTGCGAGGAGCACAGACAGCGAGAGACCTGGCGCTGCTGAGGGTCACGGATGAAGCCTGGGGCTGAGATAAAGAGCACGAGGATCTGAGGGTGCCAGCGGGGCGCTCAGAAAGCAGTGTCTCCGTTCTGCTTTCTGTCTGCCTCCAAGTGCCGGCGTGCTCCGAGTGCCGGAGTGCTCACGGGGAGATCCACGGGAAGTTTGAGGACAAGATGACAGTTGGAATAATGATCTTGCAGAAAATGAGCTTTGCTTAGAGCTGCTGTCAGGAGGAAGGTTTTGTTTCAGTGGCATAGCAACCGCAAGATGAAAAGGGCCAGGAATGAGAGGGAAAGGGGAGATGGTGTCTTGCTCTGTAATGCAGTTTCCTGGTGGGGGGAATCCTGTGGTGCTCTAGAAAGACTTCCACTGAGCAGGTTGAACTGGGCTCACAGGACTCCGGATTTATGAGTGCTCTATTGCCCTGGTAATGCTGTGATGCCTGTCCCTTGTCAAGCTCCATTTGGTCTCAGGGCAGAGTGCATCAGCTCTCCCAGATCCCCAGTAATGATGTACATAGTATCCGCAAGTCAGGCTACACATGGAATAACTCCCTTCTCCCTCACTCCCTGTTTTTCAGGAGAAAGGTGGCTCAGAGTGCACTGGCAGGTCCCTTCCTCAGAGGCCAGGCCATGTGCCAAGCCCCTCACCAATACAAATTGTCCCAGCCGGACCATGCTCAAGGCTCGACATCTCACTGTAAGTCTGATGAGTGACTGTCACGATCTGGTTTAAACCCAGAAAAGCAAAGAAAGCTAAGTCTCTGAGCATAAACTGGAAAGAACTTAGTTAAAAAATATTCCCAGAATCGAGATTAAAACCAAACAAGGTTAGATGTTGATGCCAAAAAATTGATGTATTTTATTTAATAGTAGAGAGGCAAAGAGAAGGAAAGAGAAAAGAAAGAAAGAAATAGAAAAAGAGGTGTGCGTGGGGAGCTGGGGGGACAGGGAGAGGTGACAGGGGTTAGGTGGAAGCATATCACCCATCCGAGGGTCCCAACGATGTCTCATTGCTCCCCTCCATCTGCTCTTCTGGTGGTGAGGGTCCCCCACGCCACCACACGCCGCGCCACACCGCCACGTGCCGCCACACGCCGCCACACACCGAAGAGTCCAGAATCCCGTGGATTAATATACGCTTTAGGCCAGCTGGGAACGCCCATGTGTCGCCCTTGCAGGGGCTGGCTTGATGCTGTCTCTTGCAACACTGAGGGTCTGTTGCATCATCTCTGGTGCTCTGGTGCAGGGTCTGGGGACCCCTTTGAGGGGGCCCCTGTGATGGGCCATGACACCCCCTTCTGCTGTGGATAAGCTTCCCCCCCTTCCCCTGGGTGAGGGCCCCTCAGCTGGGCTCCTCTGCACAGTGGAGGATGGGCAGTCACTGCGCCTCTGACCAGAGGCTTTTCCAAGACACCCAAAGCCTCTCCTCCCCCCACCCTGTGGTGCGAGGGTCTGTGCGAGCCTGGCAGCTGATAGTCCTGGGGCTGTGGTCTCCACCTTGGAGGTGTTAAGCTTGTGCTTTGTGAAATGTCCCCAGCCCTGAGTTGTTACTTTATTTTATTTTCATCATCCAGCAGTGTAAGGCCTCAGTCAGGGCCCCATTCAGGGTGTGTTGGTCTTCTCTGCAGCTTTTGTAATACAGTTTTAAAAGTCCTTCAAGAAAATGTTTAAGTCATAAACTTTAATATTTCAGTCTCTGACAGTGACCCAGTCTGCCTGGTGCAGTGTCACAGGAGTCACCTGCCACCCTCCTGGGACAGCCTTTGGGACCAGATTTGGGATGGCTTTTACCTCAGAGTTTCACATTTTCAGGAGATAAATGACCCAACTTACAGCTGCTGTTTGCCTTGATTTTTTTAGTTTTGCCTCATTCCTGAGTCTTAACTATAAATTTGCTATTGGTTTAAGTTGACAGTTTCTTGCAATTGATGCATTGATCAGGACAAGTGGAGATGGTTGATTTACCTTTCAGTAAGTGTGCTTGCAGATGTTTTCATATCCTCTCAGACAGAGAAGTGCAAGATGTGCTGTTTATTTGTTCTCATGCAGTAACTGATCAGATGCAATTCCCTTTTCTTTACTCAGGACTTTGAAATCTGTTTTCATCTAAAAGTCCACTGCCGTAAACTTGGAAGCAGCATTACTTCTGCTGATAAAAATATGATAAATCCAATATGATAAAGGATTTCTTCTGTTTTATTTTTTTACCCACAAAAAGTTCAGATATTTTTAAACAGTACATATGTGTTGCGCAATGGTCTTGTAAGTTGATGTTCTACCTTACAAAAATGATAGTTTCATTTACATTCAGAGATCTATCAGCTAAAAAGGCAACAAAAAGCAAATAGTATTTCCTCATTTATCCACTCTGAAATAATTTATTCTTATTACCAAAATCATCACAAAGACAAGCAATCCTTTATCATTTTTCACACAGCTTGTTACGCCCAGATTCACAGGCACAAGAAGAAGCCATCGGTAGCATGTCACACTTGATAAATCAGCACATTCAGGTCCTGAGCACAATGCTCTGCTACAGCAGTTCAGTGTGCATCAGCTGAGTGAGGGCTGGCATCAGGGAGCTCAATTCTTAACTTGCCACAAGTGGAAGGTAAAACGTTGGAGAAAAAGAGGCGGATGAAGAACCTTCACCTTGGCAGTTTTAATGACTCAGGAGGATAGGGCAAACTTTTAAAATGGCAATAACTTCACTGTAAGTCTGAGCTCCGAGATTTATGGAAAAGGAAGTCTGAGTGCTTGAGAAAAGATGTCCAACTTTGTGCATGTGAGAGGCCAGCCAAGGAGATTACATGTGGCGAAGCATCCACCCATTGCTTTAAGCTTCTGCTACCTCTGCAGTGAAAATATATGCCATGTAACTACTCACACTTAAAAGCTATTGCTGTGCAGCTAAATGGATCCTGATAAAATGTTAAAGATGATAATCCAGAGTAATTGTGCATTTTTGTTGCAATAGATGATCAAGTTCTGGGGAACCACAGCACTAATGCCCCACTGAAATTATATCCATGCTAGAAACCCCAAAAGTATTTGTTGAGGCTATGCACAACACTGGGCTCTGGCTGTAGCAATATCTGGGGAAGGTAGGAGGGCTCTGATCAGCCTGAGTGAAGCTGGAGGTCCTCATCCTCTTACGTAGTGTGGCTTAAGAAATAAATCGCAAGTGTAGAGCAAAAGCGTTAAAGTATACTGATCCTGCTTTAGCTGACATGAATAAAACTATTTCTGTGAGTTTCCTACTTTACATGTGGGTGTTGGTTTAGTGGACCCTATCCATCCCAAACCGGAGAGATGAAACTCTGCAAGACAAACAACCTTTGTTTCCTGAACTCAGGCACTTAGTCATCAGTAATTATTTAGAACAGGTAAATGAGCCAAAACACTTCATAAAGCAATATTTTTTTTTGTTTCTCAGCTATGGCATCTGCTGCTTTTCCACAACAACCTTAATATTAAAATGCTTCTCTTGGCACTGTGCCAGCCATGGGAGAAACAAGCTGGTGGAAAGTAACCACATGCCAATCCCAGTCACAGGGTTGCTCTACACACATTGAAATGTCTGGTTTATGGGAATAAGCTACTGCAGCTCCTATCATCAGGCAGCCAAATCCGTCATGATTTGTATGCACCAAGACAATTCAAGGTTTGTGTGCATAAAAACCCTGTTAGGCAGAGATTGAGATCTAAGGAGGAAGAACTCTCTGCCAAAGGGAGAATTTCTTTTCCTGTGGTATGAAAAATAACAAAAATCAAGTCATTTAATTAAATGTCTCAATGTGTGGAGCTGGGTTGATACATTTATTTGCAAATATCCTGGAAAACTATCTGTTATTTTCTGTGTCTTGACTTTGGGACAATTGCAGCTAGTGTTTTGCTTTTGTGATGGATTGTGTACACAGTCGTTCAGAAAAAAGCAGAGAACAAGCACACAGCCCATTTTTCAGACCTGTCTGGGATGTGTGTATGTGCTGCATTTGCAGTATGTGTTGTTCCTTATATCCTTCCCATCCCACTGCTTGCTGTCTACCTGCTGAAACGGCTGCTTAAACAGGGAGCATTGCAGCAGACTCCCTGCCTGCATGCCTGAGTGTTTGAGAAGTTAATTCTTGCCATCTCTGGCAAATGTCAACTTTTGAATCAACTCAACAGTTTAAGTCAAACTTCTTCATGTGAACATTATCCCTGAAGCTTCTTTCTCACCATCTTTTTTCAACCCAACCAAAATAAAACGCTGAAATGTCTTTTGCAGTGTCTTCAGGAATGGATGTACTTCTTTTAGCTGGGAAAAAAGGCCTGTTGATTTTCCTGGCAGAGTCAAACGATGTGCCAGTTGCCATGCTCACACAGGCAACTGCATGAATCCATTGCAAAGGTTAAAAAGTAAAACAAATACCTAAAGCCCTGGCACAGATTTAACCTGGTCCATAAAGGCGCCAGAGAGAAGCCCTGGTTTCTAGTGTAAATAGCCCACACAAGCCTACACTGGACATTAATCTGACGGAAAATGGAACCAGAAATGTTCTCAGGAGGGTGTCTATTTTTCCTCCCTGTTTAAAATCTCTGTCAAAATAAACCCTGAGATACATACGCCTATAACCCTAACCCAGAGGTTTGCCAACTCGCCTTTAAAAGGGACCAGGGCTCAGGGGTGATGTGGCAATTGTGCCTGCACCTGCTCCTCCAGCACATGCAGGTCACTGCTGCTCCACAGCCAGTGCCAGGCTGCTTGAGAGTGTTGTGGCCATCTCTGCTTTATCCTACAGAGGATGTTTTGGTGAGTAAAGCGACAGGGGCTGTTGATGCAGTGGGGATAGGCTGGCAACTGGAGTGGTTATTGGCAGTGTGGGAGTATGATGGCAGTGGGGTCCTTGTTCAGAGGGGTGAAGCTATTTGATGGATGAGGCAGTTGTTACAGGCAAAGCATTCATGGTCAAACAATTGAGGGGGAAGAATAAGACAGGAGAGAGGGTAGTCATGAATTTATTGTTGGAGCACCTTCCTCCTCCAGCAGTGTGCTGTGCTAGTAAAAATAGCTACATGTAATTAAAGAGGATCATCACAGGGCAGGAGGTTGTCTCTGTGTCATCTGATACTGCTGTCGGTGTTGATGGTGGCACCCACATGCGTGGGTTTCGGAAGCCCAGGTTCAGCCTGTTCTTACACACCTCCAGTGACAGAGGGTCTTCTCAGTCCTGAAAGTCTTCCGGTGCTTCACTAGGACATATCCTTCACCTGTGCCTTGGTCAGGAGGCAATTCATAGACTATCCTTAGATTAGTCTCCAAGTGATGTCCAGTCTGATTGCAGTGAGAGGATTTCTTTGCGTGAATGTAGGAAACTTCATATACCACATCTGGTAGGATAAAATATTGTTGGGGGATTGCCTATTTGCTGAACCAAAGCATGCTTCAGTTTGGGTGAAAGCAAGAGGCAAAGTGAAAAAGACCCATCTTTGAAAGACACTGAAAAATCAATGAAAATAAAAGAGTGGGATGTGTTAAAATCAGCTGGCTGTAACCCAGCAACAGTATCCAACAGCCGCACTCAGGGACAGGCTGCTTCTGCCTGTGCTGATCTTTTTCTGGTTGATCTTTTCTGCAATGAAATGTGCATTTGGCTTTTCTGTCAGTTCTGCCCAGCCAGCTCAGGAGTACCATGACAGACTCACATCACCATACCTCCTGCTGAAACTGGTGCAAAGATCTGGAGGATCTAATCTAGCTAAAATAAGTATAAGTTCCTCATCTCTGGTAAAAGCTAACCATAGCAAGGGGTAGGGGCTGCTTTGGATGACCATTTTAAGCCCCAATCTGCCTGAATATATCCTGCTAACATGCAAGAAGTATTAGCCAGACTGCTTCAAATCTTGCTCCACAGTTACCACTATCTCTAGGCTACACAAAAGAAAGAGCAAAGAAGATACCCATGGGTTGAAGTCCAGCAAGGCTGCTGGAGCTGCATCCCCTTGATCTGTCCTTCCCACAGAGCTCAGCCTGGGCCTGTGCAAACACAGAACTTCTCTGAGAGCTCTTTTAGTTGCACTCTGCATGGAAAACCACAGTATCTCAGCCCCTGTCACTCAGTGCCCCTGCAAAGCTTTGCAAATGCTATTTTTCCATGCTTGCCCTCTTTTTTGGAGCATCCTCACTGTCCTACACTGTTGATTGCGGCTCTATGACCCAGGCAGTGCTGCATAACCCCCAGATCACCCTGTACCTTGGTTAATTCTAGAAAATGATCATATCTGAGCAAGGAGATGTTTGCAACCAGACTGAGAGGCATACTGGCATGTCTGCTTTCCTAGGAAGTGAGCGTTGGTTGTCGGGAGGACAGAGAAATGTCGGGGAGCTCGTGCTGGCTCCTGCCTTGTGTAGAGCTGTGCTCGTGTGAGGACACCAAAAGGTGACATGCCAGTAACACAGCTGTGCTGTGACTCTGAACTTGTGCTACACCAACACCGCAAGTCTTTGGAGAAGGGGTGGTGTCATGACATCTGTCAAAAGAGTCTTGTGCTCTGCTCTGTACATCAAGTCCCGACCCTTCCTGGGCCTCCCTTCCCACTGCTCCTTCTTCCCACAGCCACAGCAGCCATACTCCAAAAAAGTAAGTGAGGCTAGAGCAGGCCATGTCCTTCCCTGCCTCCTTTGCTCCATCTACCCCAGACAACTCTTCTGCCCTTAGCTTGGTGCTGGTGCAGTGTGGATTGAGAAGGACATGCCAGTGAGACTACAGGTACAGCCAGAATTGCAGATGAGACATTTTAATTTCAAGACGGTGCCATTTTCCAGTGGAGCAGCTTTCTGGTCAATCCTGCCCTGTGACAGAATGGCCATGGGGCAGCTGTGCAGCTGGGTCTGTAGCCCAGCAGATCTGCACCTTTCTTGAGCTCACTGGGTAATATGTGCCGTGGGGAAGGAGGATGTGGAACAGAGCATCCAGCTGACAGCAGATCTGTTCCTATGCCCTTGATGGAAAAGGTGGTAGGGAGGTATGGATCTGCATGCCACTGTCAACACAGAGATGCTGGGTTTTTTTCCTCCCTGGACAATTATGCATACAGTAAATTTCTGAGTCAGAGGCTGGCATCCCAGCAGATCAAACTATTTGCCCAGTACTGGAATAAGCCAGTGTACAAGCCTGAAATGGTGAGCTGGTTCTGTTTGCTCAGCTGACAGAAGTGTAGCAGTTGCTAATTCCATTGCATCCCCTCAGAGCAAAAAAGGAGAAAATGTAACAACCAGCAAGAGAGAATACAGAGAGACTCTGTATTGCTCTTTCCACTAAATATGCCCAAATTCAGGCAGACAGCTCTCTCCCCTCACTTCCCTGAGTGCAGAGTGTTTGCTTTATCCGGTGATGTAACCGATTGCTAAATAATAGACAAACCTGGTATGAACTCTCCTACTTATTTCTGCGCGGGTGCACATATGGAGGAATCTTTCTGCATTCTTCGCTGCATTTTACAACTAGAAATATGCCACTGCCCTCTGCTGGAAAAGCAGGAGCCAGACAAGCAGAAAGGAAAATCAGAGTGGAATTTGGTAAATGCATAATGCTATTTGATTTACAGCACTTGGTGCTGGAGACCTGTGAAATGCAGCAGGACAGGGACAGTGGGAGTCCTCTGCCCACTGGACAGAGAAGGATCCATTCCCCTACCACAGCTGCCTTTTTCCCTCGCTTTGGAGGGCTCCCAGATTGGGAAAAACCTGGCAGTGGAAGAAGACGTCACACCAGAGTTATCAGCATTTGCTCTTTCTCCTACACTTCATGTATGGAATACAGTTAGGATTTTTGAGAACCCTTTTCTATCTAAAGCTATGTTTTTTGAGAACTTGCTAGAATAGTCAGAATAAAAAGTTTAGCCTATCTGTTACATGCTAAAGAATCAAGCTGGCATTTATTCTGTAAGGTAGATCACTCAACACATCTCGAGAAAACTGTGTCACTCCAAGTGCTGTCCGATGGCTGTGGTTAAGGAATCCATATGGTGCACTCCTCATGAGTACCTAAAACTGTTCTCTAATGAGAACAACATCAGCATTGGCTTTGAGTGAGCAGATGCATCTGAGGAAGGGTTATTCTTCCAGAAAAGGTTTCCATGAGATTTATTTAGCTGTTTCTGGTATGATGCTTATCAGACTGATTCCTCATCATGAGTGGCACTAGCTTCTTTTTGAACTACAGAAATATTATTGCTAGGTTAGTCTTCAAGCATGGAAATACTGGAATTGTTGCCTTGAAGAACCATGGCAGGTTTTCAGCTTGAATCTGGAGAGTCAAAAATATTAGTTTACATTGACAAATACACAAATAGCCAGGGTGGTGTGTTCCACCTACTTCAGTGGCCTTGTCTCCATTGTTGGTCAGGGTGACACAACCTGGGCAAGGGGCAAGGGCCAAGAAATCATGTGAAAAGTATAAGAAGATGCAAAGCAAAGGCCTTGGCAACTACTCTTTCTCTTCTTTTGGTTTCAGTTTCCCTTTCTCTTCTTTATTTTTCCCTTTCCTTTCTCTAGCGCCATGGCAAATGATTGTCCTGAGGGTGGAAGTGTCACAATGGTTCCAGGAGATCTGAAAAATAAATGGACCAAGTAACCAAAGACCAGCTAAGCAGAGGGTGAAGGGGAAAACCTCCTTGGCATAGCAGCAGCTGGAGTGCTGGGCATGAAATGTCTGCTCCACAGACTGGTTTGCATGATTGACTTCCCTGACATTAACTTCTAAGCCCTTTGCCTAATCTGCTGACCCATATGTGGGTTTACATCTTTATATATAGCAAATGCATAAAAACTTTTTATAATGACTCCATGAATGACCCGTTGCTGCCCTGTAACTCGGTAGCTGTCCCTGAAGTTACATAGATGTGTCTGATTATAGATCAGCCTTTCAAAAGTAATAAAATGAAGTGGCATTTTATGTAACTCAATGGGTTACAGTAGGAAGCTGTTAACTGTAGAGGATTAAAATAAAATTGTTCTTGGTATTTAAAAAGTGATGAAATGAGGAGAAAAATAAATCCACCCCCAAAACTGCAAATCACTCCTTACAAGTTTGGCATCTGCCAAGATTCTACTTGGAAAAAAATCCTGGGCTCCTTCCCTCAGAGGGTCCTCCCACACTCCTCAAGGCATAAAGCCCAAGGGTAGTGTTCCCTGTCCACAGACACACACAGACAGACTGTGCACAGGCACATCCAGCAGCATCATTAATAAATGCCACCTTTCCCACAGGTTTTTTTTTTTTAATGCTTTCTAAAAGATACCACTGCTAAATCCTCGTATTCTGTGCATTTTCTGTGATGAGACTTAAATACAGGGGAGCAGATCTGACACATTTCAGCATATTTCCCTGTTCTTTAGAGGTGAGCAAGTAAGGGTAGGCCATTAGTGTGCGACATCTATTGTTGATACATTAGTGTGCATTAACCAAGTGATTGGCTGAATCAAATATTTCAGCAGTGATCAAAGGATGATTACAAGTTGAATGAAATTATTGACAATGATGGACTACATTCAGCTGGAGAGAAACATATAGAAAGGAATAACTCCTGAGTTTTAGATTATTCATTTGTATTACTTTAAAATATCACCCCAGCATATCCTGTTGCCTAGATTTTCCTTTCATTTCTATGACGCGACTGCCACCATAAATAAATGAGATTGCATAACTTCCAGATCATTCACTGAATGCGGCATTGAGTAAATTACAAATGGGAAAGGCATATTCTGCAAAATGTGTTCCCCTGATGAGATGGAGTTAGTCTTGCACATTTATTTCCAACATTTTGGCTAGGCGTGTACCTGTCTCAAGTACTTAAAAAAACACAAGATTATTTTCCAGAATTCCACTGTGCAATTTTTGCCATTAAACTCTAAAAAGGAAAAATAAAAGTCAACCATTCACTATTAAAAGGCTTTAATTATTTGGAACACTAACATAAAAAATGTTTACTTGAAAAGGTTTCTTTCCATTTTAGTCCGTCTTCAAACCTGTTACACTATATTTCACTGACTAGTATTACAAATTACACTGACAAGTTTCCTCAAAGTTGCAAAAGATAGAACTACGGTAAATTGTTTCACAAGTTATTTAGAAAAAACATATAAGAAATTATTCTTTCCCTCTTCTATGATGAAGCAGAAACTTAGCATTAAAGTAACAAGAACAGTCATTATAGTGCTAATTATATTTGACATATTTAACCTCACAAATAAATAAATATATACAGGGGAGGTTACAGCATGTCAACTACAAAACAGAAGCTTTACATTGTAGAATTGAGAGCATTCAAGAGCAACTAAGTGACATAGAGTTTAAGACTACTACATGGTAGTAAAAAAAAAGAGAAAAAATCTTAATTCAGCAAAAATACAGGTAAATGTACATTAAACTGATAGGTTACAGCTCAGCTTCATTCAGGATACTGTGGGTTTTTTTTATTTATGTTTTACTGATCTGTTATGTTTTATTGATTCCTCATTTTTTTTCAGGAATGTTTGGTTTTCCTTCTCTTCAATTTTGAACATCTTAATCAGGTAGAAATCTCACAGTAAGCTGCTATGTGAACACTATTATCTACAGTAGTTAAGCAAGTGGGATGATAAAATATAAATTCAGTAAATGCTTGTACATAATCTCTCCGTAAATTATTTCAATTATTAAAGGTATCTGACAACACTCATCCCTGTTTTTAATTACATTTTGAGTGAATGGGGCTGACTTCCATTCATACACCACAAAAGTATTTGCAGTTACGAGACTGAGGTTTCTTTCAGGTCCGTGTAGTGACAGCAGTGTTCCTGGGTGGAATACTGTCAGGACATCCTCCTCCCACCAGGTGTTTGCAGCCAGGGAAAATGTGCCATTTGTGCGGTCACAGCATTAAATGATCTCTGCACACAAAAGCACGTGCAAAGAGCAGAGAAAGCACAAATCCACATCCCTAATCACTGAGCATCCACCTGTTTGGCAACTGAAAAATCTCAGCACAACTTTCTGCTCTCTGAATTTAAATAATTAAATACGCGGCTAAAAATATTTTGGTTTAAAAAAAGGATTAATTTTAAAAATGAAAACTTCCATTAGGAGACATTCTCCTCTGAAAGCAGTACTTGAAAAAACCTTTGATGTTTCAGCACATGCCTTCAGAAACATGTGCAGCTACAATTTTCATAAAGCTTGTCATGGGGTGAAACGTGGTTCATGAGGAGAGATACCCTTTTGGCACTCAAGGTCACACGCTAATATGTCACACATTTATAGAGAGTAAAACAAGTAAGCATTTTATGCTCTTCTCTGTTCTCTGCACACACACACCCACATCCCTCAGTGTCATTATGGACACAGTATAGCAATGTGCAATTCCCTAATATTGCCTGAACACCATTTAAACTCTGTGCATCCAACAACCTCAATCATGTCATTCAACAGGGAGACAAGAGAGGGATACTGATACTGATAACGTTATGTGCCCGGAAAGATGTTATTTATTTATTATTGGTCAACAATAGGTTGACCGGGTTATCCTAATGCTGCAATGCCATCTGATGGAGGTGTCTATACATACAGTATATCTGAAGTACAGAGACTGACAAACTCATGGGTTTACAAAGAATTCATCTTGTATTTAAATATTTAAACTTAAGTTTTAGCACCGTCCATTATTTTTAGATTGTCTGTGGTATACATTGTCATATTTACCATGTGCATTATTATAAAAAGATGTGTAGAGAGAGTTCTAGGTATATGTTTATATATCTATATATAGTTGAATGTCCTTTTGTTATTTTGTTTTGTGAAAAAAGAACATTAAACATAGAATTGAGATGGGAGACACTGCATTTCATACATACCAATCAAAAAAAGCTGAAACACGACTTTGTGTAAACTGTGTTTCTATGTATATGGATACAAATTGGCCTGCCTTTACAGCACAGAATGTTTTGGTAAGATTTGCACGATTAGGTCTATTTAGGCAAAAATGGTTTAAAATAAGCCGTTAACTGGGGTTAGGGTTTTACTCATGAATAAAGAACAGCACTAGACATTCAAGAAGCAAGAATCTAACCAGTGCCATAGGGAAAATTCGTATTTTTCAAAAGAAAAAGACCATCAGCAAACTGTTCAATAAAAGTTTGCCTGTACTGCATGACATGTCTGCTATTTTCTCCAGGAGTCAAGACTTGCTTCTGTTTGGATTATATAATTTAAAGTTAGGCTTGTGGCTCTTCAGTCTTAAAAGATATTTACACAGGATTACAATTGGCTGTCCAGGCATCATGCTGGCTGGCACACATTTAAAAACAGCTCAATAGCACGGTGGAAAATTGTCTCCTTCCACAACAGTAAAAGAGAAATCGGTCCTTAAGTGGAAGCTGTTTACAGGAGAACACTATAAACTGGGAAAAATAACTGAACAGGTCACGTTCTATGACATCCAATATTCTCAATTCTGAGGCAGACTTTTTGTATTCCTTTGTATTCCAATATATCAGAAACCCAGTTAGAACTTTGTGCTGCGACTAAATGTGTCGGACATGATGATATTTTTATAGAAGTTGTCGGAGCGAGGATTGCAGTATCCTTTGACCTTGTCAATAACCTGGTGGACGGGGATGATTGATGTCTGTTCTCCATCCTCTTGGGCAAATTTTGAAGATGGTTTGTCAAGAAAAACATTCTCTGAGAGGAGGAAAAAGCAACAAGAAGAAGTTAGGGCCTCTTAAGAAAACTCAATATGTCACCACCACATAGATATGCCTTCAATTGCCACTATTGCTGAATTAAATTAATGCCCTTTTGGCTTGCCATTGCTTCTTCTAAATTCTTCTGAGTTGTCTGGTTTTGTGGGCAGACCTTTCAGGTATCTCTTGAAATTATCCCCCCATTATTTTTCCTAAAGTGTTACTGACTCCTATGACCTTTTAATATCTTAATTTACTGCTGATGCTCTGAATATTACAAACAAAAAACATTTTGATAGCACTGGATCTCCACAAAGAGCATCTCCACATAATAAAGTACTGTAGAATGACAGTAAACAGATTTAATTAATTTAACAGTGGATGTTTTGAGCTATTCACAGAAATAATATAATCTGTGCTGAATGTAGCAGAGGATGTCTTGCATCTTAAAGCAGATAACCAGAGGCAAAACTGGCCTAAATTTTGTGCTTGCCTAGCATCACTTCGTTTTTTCCATAATGTGGAGGGTACAGGCTGAAAAATTATAGGGAGGAAAACATGCAACAGCTGGGCATCCCTTCAGAGTCCATGAGCTACAGGTCACGGGTGAAGCTGAAGAGAAAAAGAAGCAAGGCAACTCCCAGCCAGACTGGGAAAGTGCTTCAGCGGCTCACATCAGTGCTGTTCAGAGAATGGTCAGTAGGTAGAGCTAACGTAGCGAGAAATGAAGAGAGAGCTTGTCTCTCCTTTTCTCAAGTATGTTGTCCTAACGAGCTCTCTTTCTTATCTCTTCCACTGTAGTGAAGCTGGAATTAATTCTGTGAACCTGGGCAAGATCCGGACCATTTCAAGCCAGCAGTAAGGTGGAGTACCCTGGGAAGCAGTGTTTTCTACTAGTGACAGTTTTGATGGCTGTTTACAAGACCTTGGTGAAGTCATCTCCAAAAATTCCTTGTTAAAGGATCATTTAAGAACTAAGCATACTACTTGAACTATGATTTCATAAAAAAACTTTTCTTAGAAATAAACCAACTAAAAATAAACAGAAAAGTAACCCATCCCTGGAAAAGTCATGATATCAAGCCATAAAAGAGCATAAAGTGTTGCAAAGGAGAAATGGATTGCAGACAGAGAAATCAAAACAGTTTCACTCATTAAAACAGAAACAGGCATGTTGAGGCTTATCAGGATGATCTTTTCAAAGCACGCAAGAATGTTCATGAATTGCAGTGAATAACTCCACGTCCAATGGCAAATTTCTGAGTACTGAGAGCCTTTCAAATGTGTGTATTTACTAACCAATGGCTTCAAAACTAAATACAGAGTTAAAATCATGTATCCCTGAAATAAGTGGGAGTTGTATGACCAAATTCTCTGCAGAGATAGTCTTAACTTCTAATTCACAGAAGTGTTACAGAGGGAATTTAAGTACTTTCTACAAGGAATTTGGTTTGGGTTTGTAGACAGCTGGGGCACAAGATGCTGTAGTGACCTCTTTTTTTCACTCATGAGGCCCATCCAATATTTGTGTTGGTGCATTCTGTATTCAAGCAGCAGTTCACAGGATGGCTTTCAGGCATATATATTTCATCCTTCAGAGTAATTTTGGGTGCTAATGGATACAAAAATCTCATTGTCTAGAAGACTAATCCAGTAATGGCCATAGACCCAATACAAATATATTAAATTTTCCGTAATAACTTCGACAAATACTAAACAATCTTCTGGAACTCAATCAGATTGTTTTTGCCTTTTAATGTACGCTTTGCGTATGGGTGTTTCAGGATAATCTCCTTTCCCCAGACTACTGTACACAGGCATTAATGTCAGGACATGGTCTCTTTCCTAAAATGGTATCTTCTAAATGCTTCGTGCCCCATGCAGAGTGCAGACGCCCAGAGCCTGAAGCATGCTTGTCCTTTGATTCAGCATCAGTGGCGCAAGATGGAATAGAAATAAGCAGCGTTTCCGATTAGCAAAATCCTCTGCATCAATGAGGACATCATGCAAGAAGCATCCCTCCACCCTGTTCCAACCATGCATTCAAGAAAAGCAATTCTCACTTTACCTGTAATGCTTCACCACTGATGAGGAAAGGGCCTTAGAAGACATTATCTACACCACAAACACATGAATGCTTGTGTCAATTCCAGGGAGCACATTATAACCATATTAACAAGACTTGCCAAGACATGTAGTTATGACATTATTTGCCTGCAATTTAGCTAAGTTGGCAAACTGAGAAGTTCAGCTGTATTGAAAATTAGAATCTGAATGTTATTTTTTATTATTTTATTATTTTTACACAAGAGAAGATATGTCAGCATTTAAAAACCTAGTGTTATCAAAAATTCCTGTGGAGTATCACAACAAGATGTGTATTTTTAGAAAACAAAGTCAAATGTATTAAAATTAAAAAAAATAAAAAGAAAATTGTAGTATTCCCTTAATGTCCAATAAACAATCACATTACAAACTTTGATTACATTAAGAACTGCAATCCTTTTTAGGAAAAATTTCTGCATGGGATTAAGCTCATAATTTTTGAAGAATATCTATGATCAAGTTTCTTTTAACTTTACTACTTTTTATCTGAAACAGTTTGTTTTACTTCAAGAACACCTGGCAAAACTCCAGCACAAAGTCTTAAGTGTTAGCCTGATAAAAAGCCTTGAGTCCATCAAAGCATTAATGCATATTATTGTCATTAATCCCAAGGCCAAGGATCTAAAGACTGATCTGTCATGAGTACAAAAGGGAATTCTCTGTCTGCTGCAGAAAGGGCACAATGCTGTCCTCCTCTACTATTAAATCAACAACAGCATTGTGACCCGTGGATATTAAAGATGCTGTTTGTGGAAGACTGCTGGCAGAAGTGTTCCTACAGGGAAGAGTTGAATGAACAGCTTGATGAGGGCAGCTGGGTGCACTGCACACCAAACCTGACCTGGCAGCAGGGACAGGCAGCCTGGGGAAACAGGCAGCAGCCGTATGCTCCCAGCGCAGGTGTGAATAGCAGTCCTGAGAGCAGGCTCAGGTGCTATCAGTTATCAGGAATTTCTAAGATACTTCTCATTTTTACTGTATTCAAAGCAGATGTACTTCATGTATGTTGTCAATAACCAATAAAGTTTTAAACTCTTAAAATACCTAATGCACAATCCCTCATGCTAATGGATGCCCTGAATATTGGCCAACAAGAAAACAAGTGTAATTCTTAAAAAAAAGGGGGGTGTGTGCCTAACTGAAGCAGGTAATGATCATCAATAAAAAAAATAAAAGGTATTTCCTGGAAACTATGCCACGCATCAAGAAAGGAGAGTGTGCCATCATAACTGAGACATTGGGGGCTTAAAAATAATTTATACTTGAGAAACAACATAACTTTCCTTCTAGTGAAATCATCTACTTTATATGTAAACACTTTTTCTAATAAATGTTTTAAAGCAAGTAAACACACCTTTGAGTTAAATACGTACGCAGATTTTATTTCCACTATATTTATAAAAGAGTATTGTGTAATAATGCTATGTGACTTTACACAGGACAAAAACATGCACTCACAAAAACAGAGTAATATAAAAAAGTCTGAACTATATAAATGCATTTCTGAAATATTGTCTCAGACATAACCAAACTTGCAAATCATTCCAGCTGCTCTCTTTCTTTGCTCCCTTAAAGTCTTCTTAAAACGAGCACATATTCACAGCATAAGTGGAATACAGATGATGCCTTTTATTACATATACCATTGACATCTAAATAAATAAGCAGTAGATATGGCTATTTGTAGAAGGGCAAGACAATGCATACTCTGGGAACACAATATCCATTTCCGAGTAGGCTCCATTTGCTGTTTTACCCATGAATGTTTTACAGTTAGATTAAAGGAGTTTAACCAAGACAATCAGCTGTGGACTTGGACTCTGAAGACTTGATTCCTATTTCCAGCTGTACTGCCAGCTTTCATGTTACCTTGGGTGAAGAACGTCATCTCTCTGTGCTTTGGCTATCCTGTGTTCACAATAGGATAATAAGCAAAATTTGCTTTCACCAAGCCTATTTCATTTAGTATGGGAACATGCGGAGGTCAGATCTATATATTGGATGTACTGCATGTTAGGTAAGGATTCTTATTAAACAGTAACATGTGTTTTAAAAGTACTGACACTGTACGAACTGGTGACATTTTCTCACATTAACCTTTGGGTAGAAACACTTACTGTGCCTTTAACACAAACCTATGTATTCACAGATGCACTGGGTTGCAGTGCAAGAACTCACCTGTATGGCTGTTTCGTTTGCAATATGTATTCGTCGTAGATTTTGATTTGGATGTTAGGTAGGTTGAGTTGGAGCCGATGGAACTAGAGGATAAGGATTTCCCAAGATTATCAGAACTCTTCTTTATAATATTGGTTGCTGTTTTGCTCCAATCTAAAAATGATTGAGAAGTTTTACAAAAATAAGTACCATAGATAATAAATGCCTAATTTATTCAATTATGATTATTTCAAATATCTGATGCATTTCTTAGCATTGCTTATAACAAATACCCTATCTTTTTCCTGTAAGGTATCCTCTTTGGTTCTAAAGAACTATAAAATTATTCAAACTTGATTTACTCTACCACAGCAGTTGAAATTGGTGGCTCTAACAATAGTTTGGCTGGACAGCAGAACTGCAAGTATGATCTGGCTTTCCAGAATGCAGAAGAGCAGAGAAGGTCTGTAGCAGTACAGGGATACCAAACTTTCCTGACCTGAAGAGCAAAATCCAAAGGTGATAGGAAAGGGATAGATAGGATCATTTACAGTGATCTTATCATCTGAGGGTTTGATCTCCTGCTGTTGCCGAGGAAGATACTATATACTAACAACTAACTTGTTGTTTAGCATATTGGTGCACTACTTATATAATAAAGTTTATTCAGTAGTTCACATTTAAAGAATTTTGTCCAAACCATTAATACAATAGGCTCTTGTGCCGGAACAACTTCCAAAATTAAATTAAATAGCTAATACCAATAAACTGGGTGAAGAAAACTAACACTGAAAAACTCATCACAAGTGTCCCAATATCAGTAGAATAAAAGTATCTAACTACTTTTGTATCATATAATTGCCAGTAGGTGCAGGAAGTTTCACAATTTAGTCACCTTGCTGTTTTCACTGTACTTCAATAAAATTCACAAAATGGAAGAGAAGTCCAAGCCAAAGACATGTGAGCCACTTAAGTCTTGATTTAAATCAAGACGAATATTTTATCCTAAATTATTGCTACAGGGGTTAGGTTATGCAAGTTCACATTTGACTTATATTTCACTGTTCTGCCAGAAAACAGTGTCAGGTTCATGGAGATTAAAACCAGCCTGTGGCACTGGTTAATGCCAGGCATAATGACATCACATTAACTATACCACTGAAATATTCAAATCCTTCATGTTTTTATTTCTACCGTATTCATACCCACAAGCTGCCCAACAGCAGCATAAATAAAAAAAGGAAATAACTAGATCTGTCTTTGTTTTTAAATTCAGGAGCTACAGCATAAACCACATGGAAACTGAACATATGAAACAATTTGGATGTCTGATCAGAATGAATATGATTTTCCTAATTTGTACTAACTCCTTGAAATAATGAGCGAAGCTTTCTTACTACAAAATGAAAGCTTACCATAGCAAGCCATGAGCTTATGCCACCTTACACCAACTGTAGATTTGAACACTGGTCATTGAACAAGAACCCTATGAGAAAGAATTATATGGTCCAAATCACCACATTAGACAGCAAAGGAAGAGCCAGTTGCCTGAACACAGCAGTCTCATGCCAGCCAAGATGGCCAAAGGTGCAGGAAACTATAAATGCAGCGGCCCAAGTGTTGCACTTTTCCTGTGTCCAAACCAACGTCTCTCCTTTCTGACTGTTGCAGATGAAGATGAACTTCAGTTCTAGAACCTAATCAGGCTTCTGTTAAAGGAATTTTCCATGTTTCTGAGTCTCTAATAGTCTCTGAATTAAATGGTAAAGGACAGGACAGTTTAAAAAGGCAAAGATAAAAGCAAAAAAGTCAGAATATTTCTATGCAACTTTCAAGAATTGCTCTTACATCAGCTTAACAGCCCACACAATTCAAAGTCAACATACTTTAGTATAGGAGAAAATGAGTAAGACTGGATTTTGAATGACAAAATTTGAATCTCTGGATCTTTATTTAATTTTTTTTTTATTTTTAGGGGCTGAACGGCCTTCCAAAACTATCCCCATAGCACGACAAAATTTACCAGCTGCCTTTAATGGAACACTGAAAGATTTGAGAATTTTTATGAAGTGATATCTGAAAAGTCCCTTGGCAATTATCAGTACTAAAGTGACAGCCTATGATTAATCTATTTTTCCACATCTCTGGCTTACCTTATATTATATTAAAAATAACATAGCAAGCTGTTTACCTGGACTTTTATAGACAACTGCAGCACCTAAGGAGGGCAGCTGTGAACTGCCTTTACCTGAATTGTCTGCCAGTCGGAATCTGCCACAACAGAGGTGTCTCCTCCATTGTTTCTGCACATTTTCTTTCATAGCACAATGGAATACAAATATAAACAAACCTGTGATGAAAGCAAATAAACACCCAATCAAGCAGGTATTTATAAACAGATAAACAGATTAACTGAAGTTTGTTATCTGAAGACTGCGAAGTACAAACAAAGAAAAAAGGCAACTTAAGATTTTGTTATTGTTATCCATGCATCATTTAAGAGGTATGGAAATTAACTAAATTTTTTCCATCGTCTAGTTGCTGTGTAAGTGTCTGGGATATCAGAATACAGAGAATAGGATGCCTTTTACTGGCATTGTTAATTTAGATTCAGCTCAGTATCCGTGCAGTTTTTTTGTGTGTGTTTTTGTTGTTGTTGTTGTTGTTGTTGTTGTTGTTGGCGGCTTAGAGGAAAATTATTAAAAGGTCTTTGAAACAAACTACTATTTTGCACCCGACAGGACTGCAAGAGAGAGATTGCAAAGTAAATACCAACACTATTATATTAGCAAGGAGATACTTCATCTCCTGGATATGGTTCTATATGTACAGAACTGTGGGCTGTGTTGTTTTAAAACCAGACACCTTGTAAATGGCACTTAAGGGTGTTCTGAAAAAGCACACTTGGATTTATGTGCACCACATGCATGTACTTGAAATGATTATGAAAAAGGTAAGAATATGTTCACAAGTACTAATTAGAAGTCCAGCTACCTAATCCCCAAGAAAACTAACTGATTTGCACAGGCAATTGTAATAAATGTGTTTAAGAATGTTTTTGTAGAGTTGATTTTTCTCATGCAATTTTAAAGTTTTTATTTTCAAGACAGGATATAAGCATCCTACCATGCGATAAGGTAGGTCTTAACAAGGCGTGTGGTACAATTTCATCACCTACAGATGTACTTCGGAGCTAAATATAGTAGTTGGAAATCTCATGTGCTCCTGACTCTTCTCAGGCAGGCACTGGTTGTAGAATCTTTTGTTGTTCTGTGGCTTAGACTATTTCTTGTTTTACTCGTATTCTCATGAGAGCCAACCCGAGGCCGAACATCTGATGGCCAAACGCTACTGCCAGATCCCTCAGGATTTATCTTAAATGTGAATAAATGCTACATAATGTGGGCAAACCTGGTCAAATGGCTTCCTCTAAAACCATTCCTTTATGATCATCATGAACAGTTCTGTATACTGATGTCTAGTATGTTTCAGCTGGCAGAACACAATGGCAGGGTATAGCTTGGATAAAGATGTTCTGGAGAATCAAATTATCTTCTCTCCTCCAAATTGCTGAGGTCTAATTTTGCACTAGTGCATGTAATTGAACTGGGCTTGTATTTGCTTATAGCCACCAAGCTAGGCTGAAAACTCTGAAATCAGTTAACTTTAGGTAGGGGTTGGGTCATGAAACACAATTTTTACAAATATTTTCATGAGCTGATGGGGAAAAAAAGGAAAAGCACATTTTAAAAAAAGGCATCACCTTAATGCATCTCAAATGTAACCTCTCTTGGATTATGGATACTGTATTTGCATTTAGTAAAATATTTTTCTTTGTGGTTTGTTTAAATCACAGAGCAAGTCCAATGCAACCACTGGCGGCTCTTACAGGGTTAGAGGTATGAAGCTGGTTGTGGCCCAAAGTTCCTCTCAGGGCTTTTACACAGCTTACAAACTTAGTAAATTGATGTGTAATTAAATTGCAGTGAATGTTCTGAATGGTTAAAAAGAAAATGCATATTCCATAGTAATGCAAAACAAATGGACTGCATTAAGTGCTTTGCCTTTGCCCTGTCTGGGCTTGGCCTCCAGAACTTTTTTCTCTGTATTTCATTATTCATTAAGTTTACAATGTGCTTTTAGTAGTACAGCTTTGGTTTTGTTTCCCAGAGACAAATCAGACCCTAGGCTTGGTTCTTGCTTGGCTCTGACTTGAAAGTATTTGGCTTGCCCAGGCATATATATAAAATGAGCAGCCAAAAAAGAAATGTTCCCAGATTTTTTACTCTGAGCGTCAAGGAGAGAAAAATAATTTCCTATGTAGATGAAATAGCAAAGTACAGTAACACTAGCTGTTGTTGCAATTTGCTTTCTCATTGCCAGTGCCCAGAAAATTGCTGATGGAGGCTGCTGGTATAGCTTGAAATGCTCGTGCAGCTTTCTAAAACTTGAGAGAGAATAGACGTATTTACCAACAACTCCATAATTGAGCTGCTAATACTGATGAAAGACTTGCCATATTGAAATGTTTTTTGCTGCTAGGAAATGCTTCCTGACACAGATTTGCCCCATTCCATCCCCTTACTGCTACATGAACACTGCACCAGTTATATGGGATTTTAAACACCCTCTTCTTTATTCTTTAACTTTGCCTAGCTCTTTCTGACACAGCAATACACACTTTCAGATAGAAGATTGTTATCTCCTATTGCTTGATATGACATGCCTGAGCATAGACTGCATCATCATTGCTACCACAATCCATGAAAAGTTCTTTTTTACATTTACTTCTCATCTTTTTCAGTTTCATCTTCTGACTTAACTGCCTTCCAAATATTCATTTTCCATTAAATAGTGCTATTACCCCACGGAGACTCAAGCAGTGGTGGTCAGCCTTGTATGCACTCTGCACATACAAGCTTAATTAACTGCACTGGAAATTCTGGCTACAGAGAATTTGTTCAATTTGACCCTTGGCAAGCTTTTCAGAGTTTAAGTCTTTTTTCATGTTCTTCCCATACTTCTGATCTCTCTAGGCCCTTCTAAATTTCTAACACAGACACAATGCAGTAAATACTTCATTATGCTGCTAGGGGAGTATCAGAATCTGTCCTTTGGAAAAAACAGTCTCTAGTAAGAACACCACATCCAAATATTTTTTGTCATTTTTCTTAGCATTTTAGGTTTAAACTGACCCAAAAAAACCCCACACCATTATTCTCTTTCCATGAAAGCTCAAGAAATCTTTCAGCACAGTAAATACATCTCAACTGTATCAGATAAAATCCACACAGGGTGACATTAAGTACTTTTTCCATAAAGAGAAAATATTTTGCTGACCCTAAGAAAAATTAATTTTTATCTCAATATTTGTGTTGCATAACACATGCTCCTTCAATGATCTTCTTGAGTTTGTTTTTTGTTATTTTTTTTTTCAGGCAGATTTATTTTTTATATCAATATGTGTGTGGTATAACACATGCACTTCCAATGACCTTCTTGGGGTTTTCTCTTCATTGTATTTTTAGTTGTTCTTTATAGGTGGGTAGGGCAAGCACTGGTAGAGAATTTTACACCAGTTGAAATGTGCAAATTTTAGCTCTGAGCTGAATTTTTTTAAATGTCAGCTATATAATTCTGTAATTTTTAACCATCTGATTACAGTTTACAGCATTTTTCAGAAAGACAAACTATGCTGGAAAAGTAAAATATTGAAAACTTGAGTAAAGGAAAGAAAAATAAACTGACTATAACAGTCACTGGATTTTTCTAAAGCAAAAAATATCCCACATGTCTCTGCTATCTCTCCACACTGAGACAGGACTGAAGTTTATTTTATGAGTTTCTCATGCCTTAATAAAATAGTTATGAGTTTTAGAGATTTTCTACAGGAATAAATTAAGGAAAAAGGCTTCCTATATTTGTTATAATCAGTGAAAGGAAATGCTGAAGGTCATACAGCATGTGTCTCAACAGAGAACACTGCAGACTGTTAGCTAGGAAGAGCTCTATTTATAATATAGTTCATTTTATGGAAAAAGATCTTGAAACCATAATTGTTTTATGTAAGATATTCAACTCATGTGTAGTTGGTATCATTATTCCACGTAAGGGGAAACTAATGATGGTTTAGCATTAAAGGAAAACATAGAGAGCTCGGATATGAGTTCCCTAGTCCGATCATGGGACACAGTAAGCCCCAGAACAGTAACAGATCAAATATTATTCATTCATAGAACAGAATTCAGCTTACCTTGCAATGAATTGAAAATTGAGAAGAGGTACAGGAAAGCAAGAGTTAAGGGACCCCAGGCAAAAAAGGCAAAGCCCCATGTCATGCCCAGGAGGAAGGTCAGGCTGACCACGCTACGGAGGTTCCTCAGGATCTCTTCCTTCAGGCTCCGATTGGTTCTTTTCCCATTCCTCCCGCAGATTTGCACCATCACCACAATAAACATGGCGACATTCATTAGAAACATGATTCCAAAGTAGCCGGCACAAGTCACATAAAAGACAACTTCATTCTTGATCCAGCAGCTGTAAAAAAATTTAAAAAATAAAAATAAAAGGATCATTTTTGATTAATGGAAACTATCCTCCAATTATTCATATGACTAAAAGAAAATGAGCCGATTTCTGATACCACTAATGCAGAGCTACAGTGTAAAATGAAACCTTTGTCCATTTTCTGTTTGGAAACAGGATGAAGCCCAGAGGCACCTTAAGTGACCATGGCCTATAGCATTATCATATGAGAAATCTGAGGGCTGTACCCCGTTTTAGTCAGAGCTAATTAAAAAGATGGGAAGCAGTGGGAACTGCAATCCCATCATGAAAAAAGTACAAAGAAATTCACTGCTGTCATCTGTGTGAAGCACTGAATGCTTTAATAACAGAATGGGCAAACTTGGATCTTCAGTGTCAAAAATCTTAAGTTTCTGCCACTGGAGCTAAAGGAGAGCTTGAACACGACTGGAGAAGTAGCAGGACTTTTGAGGCAGCCATTTGACAGTCAGCCATATGAGACATCTAACTAATTCCTCTTGCAGCAAATGGCCTGAAGGCTCAGCATGATACTACAATAAATTTTAAAAATTAAAGTTTTATTTATAATGATGAAGCTTTGTTAGGCAAGGAAAAAAGCACTCATATAAAAATTTTGGCATTTGGAGTTATTATCTGGACATCAAGAGAAGAACATAGAGGACTATTGAACTACATTGGCAAAAGGCTGGTTTATTTACAAAGGAAACTATTTTTATACAACTTCTTTCTTCGCTCTTACCTGGAAAATAGAGCTTTCATTTAAGACAAACCAAACCCGGTATTTTTATTTTATTTTCATGACAAAACCTATAAATTATTCTTTGCCAGAGACATTTGTACGTGGCATTGGGTAATGCAGATTTTCCACCAATTTTTCTAACAGCCTTCTTCACATTACAGATTCTAATCATTCAGAAGACAGTTTTGCCCTTTTTGCTTGCTTAATGCACCATTGACTTTTCCAAAGCAACTATAAATGCTGAATTTTAAGAGAGCGAAAGAAATACTCACAAGTCATCTCCTCCTTGCCCGTTAGCATCTCTGCCATATAACTCTTTGCCATAAACATGACTTGCATTTGTATTAGCACTTGCTAAAACAATAGCTATCACCAGAGCTGGCAAACCTGTAACACAAGACAGCTTGTGAGCTTTCAAATCTCCTAAACTTTCCAGTTCACCATGCTAAGCTGAATTATTGATGTCTCCATCCCTATAGCTTTAGTACAGAGCATCCTGAGAAAACTGCACTGAGAAGGTAGAAGGAAACAATTTTTCAAACAGTACAAATATATAGAACTATCAAAGCAATTAACAGGCATTAATGAATAAGCCCTGTAACGTTCTGTAAAGTAGAAGTTTAGGATGTGATAAGGAAACTAAAGTAAAATAATAAACTAAAGTAAAATAATATCCCTTAATTACCTGAAGTTAAATTTGCAACTGCACACAGGCTCTCATTATATAGTGAGATTAACAAATTATTGCAAAAATGAGGTCTAGTGGAGGGATGATATCGGGAATTTTTTGAGGGATTTTTTTCATGCTAATGTGCATTCATTAGGTAGTGTAACTGGGGAACATGAACTTAAACCTGTAATTTCTCCACTGCTCCTCTCAACCACTTTATATTATATATCCCATATTACATATCTTCTACAGCATTACACATATTATATAAACTTTACTTATATGTGCTCCCCTCGCTTCCATAAAGCAAACTATGTACTTCTTCATAAAAAAAGTAGAGGGAGCATTTGGGGAAAGTAGACAACTATGCAGAAGAGAACTCTGCAGAAAGGTACGGCTCACACAAAAGAAATGTGTGTTTCCTGATATGCCTTATTTACATGTCTTATCCTTGCTATAACAGAACAGATTGAAAGGGGAAGAGGTTAATTTGCTTTTCCGACCACTCAGTCCTTGTCCCCTGCTGAGGTTGCCAAAGAGGATGCTAGTTGCCAATGGAAAGACATCAATTATCAGCTGTACTGAGGTCAGTACTCTAGCCGTAAGGTTAATGGCTTTGTATTGTGCTGTATTATTTCAAACACAATATGTGCATTCAGGGAGAAACCACAGATTCCTGATATAGACAAAAATGAAGAATAAAAGTCTTGCTGCTTGAGCCTTGCAGTTATTTTTCAGTATTACTTTTTCCATTTAAGTCCTGCTGTGTACATTGCTTAGCGCAGCCAGGATTTCTTAGTGGTTTAAACATTGGGCTGAATCTCAGAAAATTTTCGTTGCTTCTGGTTCCACAATAGGCTTTGTATTTGTTGGCAAGAAAATTTAAGCTGGACTTAAAGTTTTTGAAAGCCAATGTAAAACCTCCATAGGCTTTGCAGTAACTGCAAGAGTTTCTGCATTTATTGTGTTGACCCAGTTCTCCATCTCTGACATGACATTGACATTTCCCCTCTCCCATTCTGGCCTCTTTGGAAAACAAGACCAGTTGATCTGGTCTCTCTGCTCATTCTGGGGCTGTGAGCTGCTCTGGGTGGAGAGTGCCAGTTAGAGTATATTTACAAAGAATCACACCAGGGAACTTAGTGACAGAGAGGGCTGCCTGCGTGCTGGCACTGCTGCAGGCTGGGGGAACGAAACAACACACTGATGTTATTAATTCTACTCTGCATTTCTGATAGAGAGCTTTTACATAGCAGCATTTATAGAGAACATTTTATACACCAGCACAAATGTTATGTAAATATTTCATCCACTGAACTCACCCCAGCCAATGATGCAGAACTTCAGTATGTATCGCCGTATATACGTGTTGAACACCTTCACTAGAGCAATGTACATGTGAACAGCTTCTAGTCCCATCCATGTAAAGGTGGCCAGGAGAAAAAAGTGCAAAAGTGCAGCTACAGCTATGCAGAGGCCATCAATATCAAAGGATGCAATCCAGCCATCGAGCAGAAAAATCAGGTTAAGAAAGAGCAGGGCTGTGCTCAGATTCATCAGGATTTTGGATGGATAATCTCTTCGCAATTTCCTAATGAGAGAAACACGGGTGCACATGATTAACTTGCTGCAGTCACACAAACCACCTATTGCAGCTGGGTTTATCCCTTCACAAAGTCAATAAAAGCACAGGGAACTCCTCCCAGCTGGTTTTGTGCAGTAAGACATAGAGGTGTGTATTTCTGCGGGGGATTGTTGAAGGCTTCAGTCATGTGGGGTTGGGGATAAGCTACCAGTTCTTTAGGTCCATAATGAGCTAATTAACTGCTGCGATATTTTAGCAACTGATTTTTTTTATCCAAAAAAACCTCAAACCAATCTTTCAAATTAAGTATAAACTAGTACTTTTTATTTTAAATGGAAACTGAAGGAAATGAAAACAAAAAAATTACAGCTGACCAGAAGGTCGTCTGTAATCATTTTACATGTAAATCTTAGCTTAATTTTTGGAATATATTGTCCAGTGGCTGTGGTTTTCTGTTTCTTTTTAAATAGGATCTTAGGAAGACTGAAGAGCAAGTAATTTTTTTAAACTGATCTCCATTAAAATGTGGGTAGTTAGGGGCAGCAAAGAATTTCTACCAACTTGAACCAGAACACTATACCATAGGTAATGTAATAGGAACGCAATCATTCAAGTTATTTAAAACTTGAAAACCCCCTTCTCCAGGCCCCCTCCCCCACTTCTGTCCCCAGAAAATTATCCTTCTTTAGCAGCTACTATGTCCTGTCCTGCTACAAGCAGAATGCTTTCTTTGTGTTAACATGACTTCATTTTCTCTTTTTACTGTTCACAGAACTGTACTACTGCAATATTTTTGCTTTCTCTTGAGTCACTTTCGCATTTCAGCAGGACTTCTGTTGAAATTGTTGTAACGCTTCACAATTCATTTTATCTCTCTTCCCACTTCTTTCTGAAGGGCTATAGAATGCAATTGCTCTAATTGGAAATTTCTCATTTTAAAGTTGGAACCTGTTATGCTCACATAGGCAAGTATTGTTTGGGTTTTCTAAAAAGCCTCCTTGACAATTTTAAAATAATACCTATCTGTTCAAAATCTAGAGGATTCCCAAAAGGAAAATTTTGATACACATTCACCTTATTCCCAGGTCTGAGCAGCACAATACATCAGAAACTGGAGGAAAGACTGAACTTATGTCCCCTTGAAAAAATTTCCACTTTACAACACAGTGACCCTGATTTTGCAGGTTTGATTTTTTCAAACATGGATTTCCCCTCCTAGGCAAATAAACCACACTAACCACATAACTAACTTATTTTATTCTGCACATACAGGTACTTCTTTGTGATGTTGTTCACAGAATTGGTACTTACTCAAACGCAATGTATGTCAGAAGAGTTGCAGCTGAGAATATAGCAGATATTCCACAGCCTATGTAGGTGATAAAGGTCAGGACCTTGGTATTCTGTGGGTCGATTTGCGTCACAGTTCTCTGAAGGTCCTGTGAGAGAGAAGGAAGAGACATCAGTTGTAGCCAGCACCTTTTCTCTAAGCACAGCACTCTTTTTGGTAATTAGTCAATAAAACTGAAAAGCACTTTGGCAACACCACTATAACCTTGACACTGGGGTTCATTTTTACTGCGTGTACTTGGTCTATAGTTGTTACACCTTTCACTTCCTTCCCACAGCTCTTCAAAACATTGTGCTTTAAGTATTATAACTGCTGGGAATGGCAGATAGAGCCTGATTCTGATCCTTATAATCCAGTACCAGGAATTCAAATGTCCTTCTCTGGAAAAGTCTCCAGTTTCCAAACTTTTTAATTCTGTTGTGTGTATACAACTCTCTTTCAGAAGATGTAAGATTTAGAAAAATGTAACTTAAAAGTATTCATACTGAAATGTGCAACATTGTGGGGAATTTCTGGCCTTTTTGTTATTAAAAGTTCGTAAGAATCAATGTAACTAAACATCTACGGGTGAAACCAAGGACAAGACATTGCTTTTTGGATTTAGGGTCTGTTTTGATATAAGAACTACACTTTAAATAGAATTGATCAGAAAAGTAGTGACAAAGACAACAGAAAAAAATTGGGGAATAAAGCAGGAACATTCTGAGGATTTTCTTTTTTTTTTGTCTAACTGTAACTGCCACATAGTACCATCTGAGGATAAATGCCAGTGTTATTGCCTTTTTGTAAGGACAAGAAAATATGAGAATGTTTGGATTTATATCGCTGTGGAGAAACTGTGAGCAAACACTAATAGATAATGATGTCCACTCTACAGTCATTGTCACTGTTGTCCCTAGCAAAACTAGCAATCAAAAAGAAACATTAAATGCTACAAAACTTTGCATGCTTTGTAGGAAAAGGCAGGAGCCTTTTACAGTCCATTCCAGCCTCATATGACAGTTTATTTAAACATAAGGAGAGTGTTCTTTGGAAATAATTTAGTATCTAAATTAAAGTCAGAAGAAATTATTAAAATGGAAAAGCAATTAGAATGGTCAAAACTGTGTAAAAATCTACTGGAATGCAGCCCAAATTGAAAGACCTTCTGCCTTATTTCCTACTGCCACTAAAGCATTCAGGGAAGAGAAGGGGCTCATTGAATATATCGTAAAGAAAGCCTTTTCTTTATCCCTTTGGGGATGAAAAGTGGAACAAGACCATAATTTAGCTTGCAAGAAGACACAAAGTTTGTGGCTTTTTCAAATCTACATCTCGGCATGATGTGAAGAGAGCAGTTCTATTAAGAAGGGTCTGGAAGGCCAAAGCTGAAAAAGTCAGCGTATGTGCCTCCCTTGTGTGGTTAAAGTCATGTGTGACACTGCCACAAGTTACTTCAAACCCCAAATACTTCCACCTAGGAATTATTCCTGCTGTGACCCGGAGCCAACATATTTTCTGCAGCTATGTTTTACAGGCCAAAAAATGTTAATTTCAGCTGGCAAAAAAATGTATCAGCTCAATATTGAGCATAAACAACCGCCAAATTTAAGAAAAGATAGCTGTATTCCATTTTTTCATGTTGGGATTTTTTTTCTCTCCGAAAAACACTTCACAAGTGCAAATTGCTGGAGGCTATGCTGCTGAGGCTGAAGTGCACCATATGGTTCCCTCTTTCATCTCCCTGATAGGCATTGCTCTGCCAGCCACGCTGTCTGGAGACTTTGCTTAAGGCTCTGACAGAGTACAGGCTATGTGTTTTGTACCAGTGCTCCGTGAGCAGTCTTTCTCTGAGAGAAGGCCTGTAATATAAGGCATCCCCAAAACTGATTAAAGCCAAGCAAGAAAACAGCCAATACGGGTTTACACATCATGCAAAAGGTGCCACTTCATAGTTTACGACATTAGATAAACCTTGTCAAATTTGCAAACTAGATTTGCAAGGGACAAGTCAGCCTTTTGACCTAAGGATGAAAGAGAATTATTGTGCTCCCTTGACTTTTCATTCTCATAGTTTTCTACTGTCTGTAGGATGTTTTTATTTCCCTGTTTTTCCTGACAATGTGCCTCTCTTCTTTTTGTTCTGAAAATAGCATTTCTAACTTCTTCTCATGCTTTTT
>VZTI01002070.1:5403126-5494079 GCA_013397865.1 Struthidea cinerea | reverse complement strand
TCTTTTTTTTCTTTTTTTTTTATTTTCATGCACGCAACTTCCCACTTTCTCACTGTGGACATTTCAAGTATACGTAGACTTCTTTCTTATTCACTTCCCTCTGTTTGCACTCCTCCTGCCTCAGCTGCAGGTCACTTTTTGTCAGATTACACTGTTAAAGGACATGTCAGAGATCCCCTGCAACTTAGGGCTCATTAAGATCACTTTTTTCCCCTGTATCTCTAGTGGAAATGTTAGTACTGGGCCTTGGTTGTATTAAGTTGGATGTTATAATAAGCTATTTGTATTTTGATATCACTCAGAAGCCTCAATCTTAGGTCTTTTGTGGCACAGTATTTTTAAAATTTAGAAAAATCTCATGGGTACATTTTAATTTTAAAAAAAATAATATTTAGCCACCTGTAAAGAATTTAATAATGAAAACAACAATAATATTCTTCCATTGCTAACTTTATTCATTATCTCATTCCAGAATCCTTATCACTAGCTACTTTGTTATGAAAAGATAACTTTATGATAATAAGGGGGGGGAAATCAAGTATTATTATTATTAAAAATTATATTATATTATTAAAAATTATATGCAAAAGAAAGAACCGAAGTAACAAAAATGAGAGTTGTCTTGACACCACACAAAAGCTGTGTTGCTCTTCCTGGGAAAGGTAACTTGGTGAGCAGAGAGTTTGCCTACCATTAGGACCCCAAAATGTGTGAGGTGGTTGCACAAGCACACAGTTTCATTCTCATTGGACTCTGCATCCACTTGGCAGCCCGCAGGGTTCCAGCCACCATTGCCACCTGTGGAAATGAAACATGAGAAACTGCTGTCCAACCAACACACGTCAACCTCTCTTTTAGCAGATTTCTCACTTAATCTTGTGCAAACGCAGAAGTGCTTTCTCAAACCGAATGAGCCAGCATGAAAAACAACCAGGAGAGAAGCAAGTGTCAGATTTCCTAGTTTCTGCAGAGAATCACCCCAGATGAGTGTCCCAGGAATGGACCGCTGAGCAGAAGCAATAGATGGAGATGCATAATAAAGGTGGGGAGGTTTTCGGTTAGTGAGTAAGACCTACTATGTGGATCACACATTAAGACATGCCTTAGTTTTGCCCAATAATACGATGGTTTCAGAACTCCTTTTTCCTCCACTGATGTTATGTCTACACCTGCCTGCCTCCCACTCATATATCCTTGGGCACATGAAAGCTTTTATTTCCCAGGAGCAGAGGGTCCCGCCCTTCCTTTCTGCAGCGTGTAATGCAGAAGGTCAGAGTGGGTAATCCCAATGACCCCTGGGGGCCGTACAAAAAAACATAAAGTGAACTATTCCCAACTCACCCCACCTGAAAAGGTCATTCTGAAAAATAAGTAGAAAGATTTTAGTTTTAAAAATTAACTTGTTAAAAAGAAAAATTTGTTTCTTTTTACTTTTTTTTCCTGCCAAAATATGAGCTAGTTTTTTGAAATAATTAATATTTTTGACCCTTAAAGACACTTTTTTCACAGCTCTTGACAAAATCCAGCATAATTTGCTCTGTAACTTCAAGACAATCAAACACTCAAATTCCAGACATTCTCTCAAAATACTGTGACAATGTTCCAAAACCACTTAAAACTCTTCTCCACTCAAGCAACCACTGGGAAGAGTTTCCTCCTTGTGTGTTTCTCCTTTAATGTGATTCTCAAGTTCAGCTTCCTAACTAGTTTCTATGATTATTTGCTCATTTTTATCCTCCCACATTCTCCTCAGTTGCTCTGTCTGTATTTCCTGCTTTGAAGTACAAATTCAGATGGTAAATTTTATTTCTTGTAAGACTCTGTGTACTAAACCTCTCCATCCAAATTCCTACAGCTCTGTTTCATTGTGAAGAAGAGTAACATTTCAGTAGTGATCTCTAAAACAGAAAGATCTGTAAAGTCATCCCAGAGAACAACTTTGAGCAAAGGATTAAGAGCATGAGTAAAACATCACACACAGGTTTGGCAGTGACAATGAAGAATGTTCTAAAATGTTGCCTTATTAATGTGTCTCCATATGCCACCAAAAAAGTTTAAGATCTGTAACAGTCAAAATCTTACATTTATATAACCCAATTTTTAAAAAAATGAGGAGTTAAAAATATGGCTAAGAACTATTCATGTATCTGAGTAGCATTATAATTTAATTTGCTCATACAGAGAGATCAGTGAAAAACTGTAGATATGGGAAAAAAAGTGGAAAAACTTAATTGAAAATTTTAAAATCTTAAAAACATTTGCATTGAAAACAAACTTTAAAAAGGAGTATTTAACATTTGCTGTTGCAAGTAACTATACTAACCTGAGGAAATTACACGCTTCATTGAATAGACTTTATTGAATTCTATAAGGATTGATTTGGAAGCAAAATAGCCAGTACTGTGACTGATTTTAAAACTCAAGACACATTTATTCCCCACATCAAAGAAATTACAGTATTTTTAAACTTACCATTTTTGTTCATATCCCAGAAGACACAGGTAGGTTTAGGATCTTCCTAAGAATAGATGTAAAAGTAGACTTTGTATACCTCTTCAGACATAAATCTCATCAACATTTACAAAAGCTGTTGCAATGCATATATTTTCATTTAATCAGAAGAAGAATCCATATCATTTTGATTGCTGAAAACTTGTCTAGTGTAAAATTAAGAGTTTTTTCTGCTAGAAAGACAGATTTGTCCAAATTGCAAAATCTAGAGCACTGCTTCTATGTACTGTTTGACGGTTCCTTTTGCACATCCTCAGAATAATGAAGTTTTCTTGCGTCACTGAAGTTAGCCATGAAAATGATGTCTTTATAGAATCTAAATACTTTTTACTGTTCACTTCCTTAGGACTTCTCTGTGAATCCTCTACGAAAAGCCTCGAAAACGTGCAAATGCCTGATGAACCCAAGCAGAGGTTGTTTTGCCTCACCTTAAAATATTCATTGTAATGCAATGCAGGATAAAGTTAATCGAGCTGTGAAAATTACAGACCAGGTTCTCATTACATAAACAATTTACTTAGGTATCGCATTTTAACATTTTCTTTAATGTCTCTAGTGCTATTGCCTCTTTTGCATTAGATACTGAGAACAGACTCAAGCTCACACATTTTCTAACTGAAACAGCATGTGCCAGAAGGTTGCATTTGGTCTGTATTTCCCCACATTTACTGTAGTCATCTCTTATTAATGTGTTTCTGTCCATTCCTCTGCTGAAAACCACATGACAACAAAACAATTCTGGCAACTATTAACAAAGCGATTAATGTTTGGTCAAAGAATTTAAGTAATTATGAAGTTCTAGTGGAATAAATCATGTCCCTGGTCACGAATATGGTCATGAAACAAAGGTTTCACCTACAATTACTGGCACAGAAGTTGCCTCTGAGGGGCAAAAGCAATGGTCTTTCAGATAAATGTTAGCTCATGAATGAAGTACGAATGCATGAGGATGGGAGGGGTTATTTGTTTCTACTTTTTGCTTACTTGCTTTTGTTCTAGACTTTTTAATTTCATTTTTTTTCTTGCTCAAAATCCATCCATATAAATTAGGCTATATGCTTAGCCTTTCCTATATATAATTCATAATTCGCATTCCTTTTCCTCTGAATAATCAGTCTTGTTTTACCTGAATTTTGGTATGCTTGATTGTAACCTTCACATAATCCTGAAGATCCTGAATGGTTAAGTTTCCAATACTGCATGCCACCACAAAACTGGTCAAATTGGCAGGATTTTCTGCATCCTTCAAAAGATTAAGAAAAGTATAATAAATGCTTACACAGCACATAACATCAAAGCCATAGTGCACAGTTTCATTTTCGCTGTGTGCCAGAACAAGTAAGTTGTCAGCATTTCTGTACTTTTGATCACACAATATAAGAACATTGTGTTTATAAAATCAAATTATGGGTTAGCCTCATGGAAGCTTCCCTATTTTCCTTGTAGTCATAAACATACATAGGCGCAATTACAGAGAGAGGTTAGAAGGCAAACAAAATTATAACTCAAACAATGTAGCAGATAACAACCCATGATATGATTAGCTCATTTCCCTAAACAAGCATGAACGAGCTCTCTTATCTTATTGTTGACACCATCCTTTAGTAACTGCAAAGTTTTTAGAGAATAAACTGTTTTCTGCATATAGTTGTTAAATCATCCTTCATCACAAAAAGAAAGACTATGAAGTAGTAAACAAATTCAAAGCCATGTTACATACTGAAGGAGATGGCATTTTCTGTAAGGTCTTATTTCATAGGGATTTAAATAGAATTCTGACATTGTCACTGACCGATAGGATTTTTAACCTGCAGCTGACAATTTTCAAGGAGAGAAGTTTTCCTTGGAAACTAATTACTTATTAAAATGGAAGTGCATTAGAAATGCTATTTTCTTTGGATGAGCTTCTATTGAAACCTGAATATTTAGATGCCTGGTTGGGAAGTTTGGTCACTGCCTGTGGGAGATCTTAGGCCAAATGAAATCTATTGCCACTCACTTTCCCTCCCAAAATCTGGTCTGCCAAACTTCTGAACTCTCAATTCCTTCCATCTAGGAGTTTTGTTAACAAGATGTCAGGTATCAGCACAGCACTGGGCTCGTGAGATCCCACCACTCATGAGAGACACAACAGTTTCAGTTATTAAGTGCACATTATCCTGAGAAAAATATTTTAAGAACTGTATCCAAGAATTTTCACACAGCATTTCAGATTATACTGGAGCTTTGTGGCAAAATTTCCTAAAACCTTAAAAATTGAAGAGGAAGGAAAATGCAATTTCTAGGCAGTTCTTGAGCATTCAGACAAGAAAAAATCACTTGGCTACCACCTAAATTTGCACACCTGACAAAGTCTATGAAAGTCCTTGGACATATTTCTACAGGTTTCAGTGGATTCTGTCTGTAAGCAGATAAGAGAAACTGGACACATTTGATCTCTTTAGAGAAGGCAACTTACTATATTCTTACTTATCCTTAAAAGGTAATAGAAATAACGTTGTGCATTAAAGTAAAATAGAGATAACTACTTATTTAGCCATAAGGCTGTGCTCAGCTGAAGTTCAACAGTTCAGGCATAGATGAGTACACTGAACACACCTGCCTTTGGTGAAGTGAATCCCACCCTGAACAGCTTTTACATAGTTCTCTAAGTAATGTAACCATCTTTAATGAATTACAGGATAGAACTTACTAGAATTCTCTCAGTTGCAAAAAAACCCCTCACCACCTCCAATGCTGCAAAGTATGTTTCACTGTTATGTTGAATACTTTTAAGGAATACAGCTAGTAGCTTTCAGATATTTGTAATTGCAAGTGGAAGAAATATGAAATGCAATAAAAATTAAATACTCTTATACTAATACATACTATACATAGTTATTTGGTTTGAGATGGCATGCGGATCAGTTTTTTTGCAGGCCTATTTCAATCCCCTTTTTGTTGAACTTCCTCTATTGTTAGACTTACTAAAAATGTGAGGATTGCATGTTTTTAATTCATTGTGTTAAACACATCACCCATGAAGAGTTTGAAAAACACACAAAAAAAGGCATTTTAGTTGCAAATTCAGGTGCAATTTTTATGGTTTTTGTTTTTCAATGGCTTATTAAGTACCACTTAGAAAGGCATTCCAGCATCATTAAGGGACACATTCTGACTTCATAGGATTTTATGCCATTATGACCAGCCTCCATCTGTGTTCTTCTGGGTTTTTTTTTAATTAAAGATAGCCATCCTGTTTTTCTCAAAAGCAGGCTTAAAATGAATACAATTTAATATAAAGATACTTTGTGGTGTATTTCAGAAGGCAACTGTGGGTCATGGGTATTTTCTTGCCTAGATTATCTGAAGAATCTGGACACACTGCCAATAAAAATGATAATATAGGGACAATACAATACTAAGGAGTTCTGCGGATGCACAAGAGCCAAAGGTCACTTGAAATACGGATGGGAAAACAAACTCAAGTCTTCTGAGACGCATTCTACAGTTCACCATGAAACAATGTTTCCTTCTTAATTAACTCTTTCTTTTTTTTTTTTTTTTTTTTTTTTTTTTTTTTTTTTTTTTTCCCAAATAAGTAAGGTTTTGGTTTTCTTTTTCCAAGCAGCAAACTCTTCCTAATATTTTTGGCACCTACCATGCAGGCACTATTTGCAATTACCGTTTGATAAGACCCAAAAAAACAAAAAATCAAATCTAGCTGAGCATGTTTAGGTTTCAGGTACAAAGGAATAAGGATCAAGGAATAAGGATTAAGGAAAAAGGAATAAGGAATAAGGATTGTTATCCTTATTCCTATTGAAATACGGTGTGCTTATGAGAACACAGGTATGAAAAGAATAGTGTGTATATAGAAACAAATGTTCTCTGGCTGCTAACCATCAGCCCAAGGTTTCCAACTGAATATAAAGCAGTCAGCTGGATATGACTGCTAACCAGCTCTTTTCAGGAAAAGAGAGTACTTGGCAGTGTTATATGCCAAATTCCCTCCTGATAGAAAAGAACCTGGCTCCACTGCACATCAAGGACTTATATTAATGCATTTTAACAGAAGTTACACCCGTTAAGAGGCCTTGCTTCTTTCCTCTGATTTTAAGCAGCTGGGATACAGTTTTCCATAGATTACCCCAAGAAAAGGTTTATTTCACATGTAACAGGAATTTGCAGTTAAACCACTGACTTCAACTCAACTTGGGCACTTCAACTATTTTGCTACTCTGACATACGGCTGTTTTTAGTGCCTACATTTGCTGTCATCTTTTAATTCCTGTAACTCATTAAATACTGTGAAATGATTACACTACAGGAAAATTTTAGCAGCTGGCTTTGACTCACTCCATCTGAAATGACTTCAAGCACATTAATGTTTACCTGAAAAAGACCATTTTTATTGAAGAAAGTAAACTGAGCCCTGGATATAACTTCAAACTCGTCTTGACTTAAATTCTTCAGTAAACTTGGTGGCAGAACAACAGAAGCGAGGGCACTTGTCTGATCCTTGTCAAAATCTATCTGTTAAATGAAAACAGCAAAAGAACATGTTCAAACAATAAACAAACCATCTGTTGTCCACAACTGGGTTCACACTCTTACACAGAAATATCGAGATATGGGACTAGAACAAATCAACACTAAAATGACTTGTTTCTATGTAAGCGTTGATTTTTAAAGGCTGGGGAGGTTTTCCACCTTTCCAGCATGAGATCAGCCTCCTGCTACAAAAAGGTATTAGATAAAACCAACAAAGAAACAAAGTCCTCCACTGCTATAATGAAGATTTGGAAATAACGAGATGGCAATTACAACAGTCATAATCATTTTCAGAAACGTTCAAGATACTTTTCCTCATAGCAAACAATGTTGAGAACTAAAAAATATGCTCTGAATCTTTCTTTCTTAAATTGTAGTGGTTGGCTTGATCTGCACATCTGAAATAATTCACTTATGAGCTTTTATAGTTTCTCTGCTGAAGAAAGGAGATTTAAAAATGATTAGTGTAATTTCTACATATTTATTGTGCTATGTAGCACAAAAAAAGACACTTTCTGACATCATACAAATTTAATCTATACTGGCAATGTATCAGACATCTAAAAGCCCTCACTGGCCCAGGGATGTAACAAATGAGGAGAAAATAAAAGAGGATGCAACTCTGCATTTTATTAGCAATTCTATGACGGATCACTTTCCCACCATGGCCTACTCAAGGTGTGCCACCATATCCCTTGAAAGAAGGAGAGCAAGCCAGCTCACAGTGGCTCTATAGTAAAAATATTTAAGAGTTTTACTGTGAGATATGGAAACTCTCACTACTGACTTCCCCAGAGGCATCCTGGTCATGTATTTATGCCTCTCATGGACAACTGTATAATTCTAAAAGCACCACTAGCTAAAAGAAAATTAAGTCATAGGCTACTGACTGATTATTCACCCTTGGAAATAAGTAAGAAGTAGCTCATAGATATCTTCTGACAGGGATAATTGCAGTTCAAAACCAGGTTTTCAGAGGATAATTCTGCCACAGTAAACAGAAAGCGTGTATGTGATAAAGATGTCCCATTAGGCACTGTCTGCAAATAGAGTGGAAGATGCTTCTCCAAAGAAGCATAGATATATTACAGGAACAATTTAATAATATGAATCACCAAAACCTTACTCAAAGGTTTGGCAAGAAACATGAAGACAGAGTGGACTGAAATAGAATCTTTCCAAATTGCCATGGATAAATTTGCTTGGTATCTACTTTAAGAAAAAAATACCAGAAAAAAACTGGAAACATTCTGACATACAGCTTGAAGAGTTTAATGTTCCCTGATGAGCCTAGGATAGATCATCTCATCACTAGTGAAAAACCTGGGCTTTCACAAGGGAATCTCCCTTCCGCAGGGACGGCAAGTATATTTCTGACAGGCATGGAAAATATAAATGGTGACCACAGCTGCTGCAACTTTTCTGGTAGGAAGGATGCTAAGAATTCTCAATCAGCTGTTGGAAATATAAAAGTCTGAGAAGAAGCTCATGTTCCAGTAGGAACACTATAAATAATTTGACAGAGTTTGGATTTTATGATTATTTAGACAGTGCTGTAATAAATGATTCCAGGACGAGAAAATTCCTGGATGTCTTCAAGCCACAGATGGTAATTCCTGTTATACGTGTGATCATCCAAAACCTGGCTTTAGAATTTTTCCTTTCCTCTTTCCATAAATAAAGGATGAAATCTGCAGGAGAAACATTCCTTTGATAAAAAAGAATCATTCAGCTTCACAAACAGCTATTGAGCTTCATTAATATGAGAGCTAAACAAATGCAGATTTACAATCACCAAAAATTTCTGATAAAATTGATTCAAAGAAAGTTTAGCTAAAATATATAGGAATATAAATATGTGAAAACTCAAGTGCATTAAATATGTTTTTGTCTATTTAAACAAGCATTTGAGTTTTGATCCAAAGTCTATATACATGCACAAGTCCTGAAGCCTACTGTATTACTACTACTTTTTCTAGAAATTAGACTTTTTTCTGTCTTCATTATTGTTTTGATTTTTACAGTATATAGTATCCTATAAAATGATCAGACATTTATTAGGATTGTTGAGTTGCCAGTTTGCAGCGGGAATTAATTTGTTTCTATATGATTCTTATACTCTAGTGATTAATCTCTAACTTTTATAGTGCCATATTTTGTTGAATTCTGTTTTAGTTCCTCTGGCCCAAATTACAGCAGATTTTTTTCTTTTTCTGTGTAATATTTTCTGTGTGTTTCTCCAAGTAAGGCTCATTGCACTTGAATGGTTAAACACCCAGGAAACTGAGATTACATTACCTCTGTCGCAGACCTCCTATTTAACAGAAAAAAAAATAAATTGCACTGCATTTTTAAAAGAATTTAGTTGCCATAAGATGTAGACAGGCATGTAGTGAAATTTATAAATTCTTGGCACCTCATCACTACTGATTTCAAAAGAACGTTTGGAAAATCCTATAGGTGCTCATGTGCATCTCAAATGGTGTTGCAAACCTTAAGATATCTGTTTTTTTCTATTTGTGGGAAAAAACTGAAGAAAAAATATTTTTGAGGGTATGATAAATATCTTAACTATAGTATCCTGTCTAGACACTGTAGCACTGGAGATCTTCCTACATTTTGTGTGATCTCTGTTCGTTTTATTTTTAATGTCTAGGCTGGTCAAGCTCCACATGAAAGACTTGAACTGCCTCAGACATCCTAAATGGTACAAGCCAATCAACCTGTGTGTGGACAACTGGATCAGACTTAGGTCTCTTTTAGCAGTGAATGTTTAAACTATACTGGAAAGCTGAAGAACTACTGTATCTGAAGAAATCTATATGTAGATACCTATATCTAGGTATCTTATTTTAACGCTGAAAGACATCAATAGAGTTGTTAGATATTGTACAATAGTCAGTACTGCAGATTGTTGAAGGTTAATTCCTTTTTTACTAGTAAAAATACCCCACAAAACTAAAAAAGTTTCAAGTGTGTTCTGGATTTATAAGCAAATTACTTTTTATCTGCATGGAATGTGAGTTTATCTGTGTTTCCTGTCACTCAAGGAAATACTACATTAATCTATTATCTGTTTGGATGGTGGTAGGAAAAAGGAAATAGAAAGTAGGGGGAGAACTGGGAGTTGTAAGTGGATTTATAGGAACTACAGTAAACACACTTGGAACAACAGGCACATTCATATTCAAATACAACTGCTTGTTCTGTACCTGGAAATCAGATGCATTATTCTGTGGACTGACACTGAAAGAACCACCTTTGAATGAAGTTGAATTTATAGAAGACACTCCAAGTGCAAGATTTCGTGTTGAAATAGACATGGAAGGTCCAGCAAAATGGATTTTTAAAGCCAAGGCATCAATAGTTTTTAGAGCTCTAAAAACAGAAATAAAAATTATTCTGGAAACTGAATACAGAAAAAATCCCTACCTATGCTCTGCATGCTCCCCACATCACAAGATGATCCTCTTGTTACTCACTGTGTTTCTGTCACCCATCTGTGTATTCACAAGGAGACTGTTAGACTGTGAATTTATGCATCTCTCTTGAAAACAAAAGCTTTTGACTGACAGAAACTGTCTGACTACATATCACTGGTCCTGAAATAATTTTCCAACAATACTTAGATCTACGCTGTGTCATGTATCAGAAGTCTTCTTTTCCAGACAAATAATTTGTCTTTGTCATCCACAATAAAAGAAGAAATATTGGTGTATATAATTTGGAAAATTCTTTTCAATAGAAATCAGAAGAGTTTGATTTTCTGGTTTGTCTATACATGGAAGGGTGAATCCTTACAGCCTTGCAGATTGCTCTCAAAAACTTTTCTCACATGCAGATGTACTTACTCTGAAGATGAGGCTGCCAATACACTGTCTGAACTGGTTAGAATATTGGAAAAAATTGTCACAACGGTAGAACCCAGAGATTCATCAATTTCTTCATCGTTCACAATTTTTTTGAGCTTCTGCACAACGTCATTTACTTTGTCTGAGGTCAGCTGCTGCCCCTCGCCAGTGAGATTCAGAAGCTGATTGGCAATATCTGCTGCATTTTCTGTGAGCATACGGAATCAAGAAAAAGAGAAAATAATGCATTACAGTCCTGAAGTAATCCAGAAATACAAATTTTTATTATCACTGTTGAAAGCTAGCATATGTTCCATGGTACTTGTAATGAACAAGTACCATATTATAATTTTATAATATGTAAAATTTTATATTTTTGTCAAATTTTAATTTTATATCTTATTTTATAATTTTATCAAATTTTTAATTTTTAAAAAAAGTATATAGAACCTGCTGATTGTATACCGTCCTCATTGGCTGTGTCTTCCTTTTCCTTGTTTTGATTTGAGTTTGTAAATCAGAACTATTATAGAAAGGGGTAATTGAATGAAAAAGAGGAATAAAATGCATATTATCACTCTTTTTTCTCCTAATGCTATCCTTTCTTTTTCACTGGGAAAAGGTTTCACTCTTGAAGTGAAACAAATGCATTTCAAAGTCTCTATTACTGAAAAGTAATCACTCCTTTAAGCTTTCTAAAGAAAGTCTGATCCCCTTGAAAATGTTTCAGTTCTTTCAGAGGATGGTACTCTTACTTGTCAGAGGGCTGGCAAGCACAACACACAAGCAAATTTCATGAGAAGAATCTTCCTAGAAAGGATAGTTTGATAGTGTGTCCAATGGCAAAACATGTTAAAACTGTAATTTCAATGCCACCTGGACAGAAAACTAATAAAAACACTAGCCTTTTACAACATCAAAATATTTGAGATTTATTGGAATTCGCAAATAATATTTTGAAAGATCAGCCTTCTTTAGTCTGCAACTGGCTGTTAGTTGTTTTTTGTAATACAGTTTACAGCCTACAGTCTAATACTGTAGAATGTTCATTTTACATGACACAACATTTTCATATAATCTGGCTGCAAGTACTCAATCGATTAAGTTAGGTAGCCAGGCTCCCTAGGACACCTCTATCAACAAAGAAAAAAAAAAAGAGGCTTCTCCAACAAAGCAATTCAGAGCAAGAGCTTACTGTAGGTGTTCTGAAATACATATGAGTGTATAATTCTTTTCAACTGACTGAAGAGCCCTTTAATTCAGTAACGGGTATCCAGAGCTTTTAATGGGTGAGCCAAATTGAACTTGGGTGCACTTCCCCAAAGTTTAATTATTTACTTTGCACTGATTTTTTTAGAAGGATTTTTATACAACTTAGCATAAAGAGAAAAGATATCCTTCCAAAGACCAACATTAATATACCCACCTGTGCAATTTCTAAGATCAGGCTGACCCCAGTACGATGTATAATTCTGCAGACCCAAGTAGCTAAAGAGGAAAAATGGCAAAATTCACATGAAATATAGTAGAAAAATTACATAAATATTGCATAATTCTTATGTAAGTGTCACAGTGGTCCACTCTTCTCAATTCACAATATTCGTAGCAACCTGGCCCACAGTATGTATACTTGACAGTGAAAGTGTATGATTGATTAAATGATAGTGCTGAGAGAAATCCCAGTTCTTCAGCAGAAATTCTCACCTTGTATTTCAGGAAATAGCCAAATATTGACACAAACTATTACACCTCTACTATGGCCTAGTCAGATGCAGTTTCTATAATTTCTTCTTGTTATAAATGGCTTTGATCAAGTAAATAGCAAGCAGTTCTTGAGTAACTCCAGTGAGGGAGACACCACAGCCTCTCTGGCCAACCTGTTCTGGTGCTTGGTAACCCACATAGTAAAGAAGTTCTCCTCACATTCAGGTGGAACTTCCTGGGCATCAGTTTCTGCTCACTGCCCCTTTGTCCTATTGCTTGGCACTACTGAGAGGAGCCTGGATCCATCCTCTTGACACTCTCCCTTCAGATACTCATGGACATTGATGAGGTCCCCCTCAGCTGTCACTTCTCAAGGCTGAACAGGCCCAGCTCCCTGAGCCCTTCCTCATAAGAGAGATGCTCCAATCCCTTAATCATATTTGTCACCCTGTAACAATGGCTCCAAAATTAAACACACTTTTGCCTCAGTTTTCTGTAAAGACAATTATGTTGTCACAGCATGGAAAAAGGCAGGATGGTAAATGGGAAAAATTTATCCCTTTACTCAGCACATGATAAAATAACATTATTCCTCAGCTGATCACATTTATTATAACAGCCCAGATAATCACCTACTGTGGAATGCAGATAACTAGAAGAGACTGTTAGAAGAACTTCCTCTTCTCCCAAAACACATCCCACCAGTGCTCCATATTGGCAAAAGCTAGTGGAGGCAGAGGCAAGGAAGGCACAGCACAGGGCAGAACACAGTAATTAATTTTCTTTAAGAGAAGTGCTGTATGCAGACAATCAAGGGTATAGTGTAGACCACAAATGAATAATAAAGATAAGTGATACTGGGACAACAAAGGCCAGAAACCTTAATTTTTAATGATTCTGAGGCTCTGACATAAAAACAATCTGATTTCTGCACTACACACTCTACGACAAAAGTTGGTCAGTCAAAATCAGTTCTTGTACAAGATTAGGAGGCTGAGGAAGTGAGTCATTTAAATATAGCGCAGGTTGCTTTCCTGTTTGGCACTGAACCTCAAAGCTGATTCACATCCATGTTGCCATACTGCTTTCAAAAAGTAAAAGATCTGGTCTTCTTAGAACATGTTCCAGATGCAATGTGGGTGGATAAGACTAATATATTGCATTTAATGGCAATCATCCTAAATACTGAAGGAATTAATTAATATTGCATCATCATAACCATGTTTAAGGCACTCAAAGCCATAATATTTTGGTAATATATAAACAGAAGTAATAATGTTCCCATTTTACAAATGGGAAATAGACCCACAGAGTCAAAGTCTTTTGTAGATGTTTGCAAAAAATGCCTATATTAGGGAAAATTTCTTAAACCTTAAAAACACAAGTTCAAATTTTTAAGCATGAGATTATCCCCACCTTCAACTATGGCTAACTACTGGCAGAATATTTGTTTCATGATTTCTTTTACTTTTCCCCTGATGAGATGAGGTGTTTTGGATTAAGCCATAACACACATCTCATCTTCATAGAATTTTATTCTAATTCTTACACAAGTCAGATAGTAGTGGTGGAGTGCTAGCAAATGTGAAGCTTTGGGTACAGTAACATAAAGGTCATGGCCAAGTGCAAGGTCCTGCATGTGGGTCAGGGCAATCACAAGCACAAATAGAGGCTGGGAGAAGAATGGATTGAAAGCAGCCCTGAAGAGAAGGACTCAGGGATGTAGGTTGAAGACAAGCTTAATAAGACTGGGCAATATATGCTTGAAGCCCAGAAAGCCAACCATAGCCTGGGCTGCATCAAAAGCAGCGTGGCCAGCAGGTTGAGGGAAGTGATTCTGACACCTTAGTCTGCTCTCATGGGATCTCAGCTGGAGAAATGCATCCAGCTCCGAGGACCCCAACATAAGAAAAAATGTGGACCTGTTGGAGCAAGTCCAGAGGAGGCCAATGAAGATGATCAGAGGGCTGGAGCACCTCTCCTAAAAATAAACTGAGAGAGCTGAGGTTCTTCAGCTTGGAGAAGAGAAGGCTCTGGGGAACTTCCAGCAAGTAAAGGGGGCTACAAGAGATCTGGACAGGGACTTTTTACGAGGGCATGTAGTGAATTGCAAATGGTTTTAAACTGAAAGAGATTAGGTTTCAGTTAGATATTAGGAAGAAATTTTTCTGCTTTGAGGGTGGTGAGGCACTGGCACAGGTTGTCCAGAGAGGTTGTGGATGACCCATCCTTGGAAGTGTTCCAGGCCAGGATGGACAGGGCTCTGACCAACTTGGTCTAGTGGAAGGTGTCCCTGTCCATGGCAGTGGGGTTTGGAACTAGATGATCTTTAGAGTCCCTTCCAACCCAAACCATTCTATGATTCTATGACTTGAATCAAACAGTTTCATTCTGTAAGAAGGTGCTATTTTTATAGTCATGTTGAACACATATTATTGTGGGCCCAAATATGCCCTACAGAAGTGGTAGATTATTTTTTTCTTATCAATAAAATACACACTATTATTGCACCCACCTAATCTCTCACAGTATAGAAAGCATCTTCCTGAAATATAATACCAGCCAATGGCAACCATTATATATACCCAAATAATAACTATATATAACCAGAAAGCTGCATCTGAAACAACCCAGCTTCTGAAATATTTGAACACCTACCAGGTTCTTGATGCAGTCTGAACTGAGCTCCCATGGCAAAATGTGATGTTGGTCACAGTAGGCCTGGTATCTGGCCAAAAATAGTTCGGAGGGTTTTCTTCAGCTAAACATTTTTCTGTAAAAATGAGTATATCAGTGTTAATAGTACATTTCTTCACCTAATTATCTTTCATTTCTTGTCCTCAGCTCATCAACCAGTCTACAGCACAAAATTGTCTTCACATGACATGCTTGGTTGTTTGCAATAGAGTGGCAATAGAGGGGTGCACAACGGGGGATCACACATGCTGCTGCTTCTCAAGGGAAAGAGTTGAACATGCATGCTGCATCCATCTGCACTCCACCAGCCTCGACCTCCTCCCTCCCAAAGGAAGGGCAATTTTTGGTAGAAGTTGGATGGGAAAAGATGAGAGCTAAAGAAGATTGATTAAGGGCAACAGCTGTCAGGAACACAAACAACATTGAGAAGCAGGGATGAGGTGCCTTGGAAGTCCAAAATGTCCCATTTTAGCTCTGGCTGTAAACCATATGTCCTTATCCTCAGACCATCAGAGGAATTGTCAGGAACTGTCCCAGCCACTTCGAACCAGACAGCAAGACACTGACTAAAGCAATCTGGACAACTTTGTTTATGTTAAAAGTGGTATTTTGAGCATGGCTCACTGAGATTAGTGGACCAATGAGGCTTACAGGGATAATTTAAAATCTGAAACAATCATACTGTTTGGAACTGTGTGATTATTTTATCACAGAAGATCCTTATTCATGAACAAGCAAAAAAAATTTGTTGTGTAACAAAACTGAGCACTACTTACCCACTGGATCAACATCCACAGTATGAAGTTGATATCCTTCTTCCATGGATCGATTATTACTTATGAGCTTCTGTCGGATGTCTTCCTCTTCTAAATTGATGTTGTTGGTAGCATTATAAACCAGAAGAGCCAAAGCGCTAAAACTGCAAGGAAAATTATCCAAGTGTTTCAGTCAGAATAGCAGAGGCCAAATACGTGGAAATAAAAATATCTGACAAACTCTGGTTTTCTGAGTATGGAGCAGTGTCACCAAAACAGTGCTGCTCATTATCTGTAAATTATTATTTTTGTGTATATAGGGCTGTGACAAGAATACATGGTTGGGAAATTTCATCTTCTAGTTACCATTAAAGAAGCATCTCATCAAAAGAGTTAAGAAATGTTTTCAGAAGAGTTCAGAAGATGAAACCATAGAGTTGTGAGTTCTAGATGGGCCCTAATTAATTCTAAAAATCTGGTTCCTAATGGCTTAGGAACTTAAGAGCTGATTCACCCTGCCTCACAAAACTTGTCAGGGTGGGACTGTCATCCACCAGAGGATCCACCTCTACACTGACTACAGAGAAAGACTAGGAGATTAACAAAGAACAGATGCCTAACATTTCATTCTCTTAAGTTTTTTATGGAGTGAAAAACACCCTGACATACTTTTGAAGCTTTTAGTCATAATTAGGAAAGTCGAGTTCCTCAGATGAGTAATTGAAGTTTGAGCACTAATAGCTGTTCTGTACTGTAGCCCACTGCTACTTTCTTGGGCATATGAAGTAGTTCAACGTGCCCAAGCCTCTTCCCTGTGAACATAATAAAACAGTCCCCACCCTTGTCCAAAAACATAACTTTTCTGGAAGGGAAATCATGAACAGCAAACCAGTTCTAGCAGGACACAGGAAATAAGCCCAGAGTGGAAGGCCCAGAAGTTTCCTCCTGGGACAAAAGGAAACACATGTTGGAGATGAGAATACGTCGGTACCCAAGAGCATTGCTTGGCTCCAGCTAGTAGGAAGTAAGCCACTAAAGCATGGAACATTGGATGTCCATGGGAGCCAAAATGTGGAAAAAAGGAAAAAGCAAACCTGCTTTGGGCTGTCTTCATCTCAGCCTTGCCCTTGGATACCCATCAGCCTGAATAAAGACAGACCTTTGGAGTGTGTGAGCTGTTCCTGGCAGCCTGGGCAGTGGTGGCACTGCCAGCACATATACAGTGAGCAGGGCACACACCCATCAGGGGTTCTTTCACCTGTGGCCCCCCGTGCAAGAAAGCAACAGTGAGATAAAGGGGTTTGTGGTCTACAGGAAGAAGAGTAGCAGAAAAAAAAGAATCTGTAGGGGTTCTGAAGAGGGCTAGTAGGGTTTTCAGGTATACCTTCCTAGACAGACCAGGACTTCAGTTAAAAAAAACTTCAGAAAGACATGCCCATGATGACAGCTCAGAACTGCACTTTCCATATGTGCCTAATTTTCTTGACATATTCACTGTTTTACTGGTAACATGTTGCTGGAGAAGAAAGACAAAAATATGACCACCTGCAGGCTTGGCTTTCTCTTTTCCCACTGGATGTATTTTAGCAGAGAAACACCAACTATCCCTGGCCAGGTCGTTCCTTCCCTGCTCCCAGAGATACTGAGTTCCTCCTAACATTCCTTTGGTCTCTGTGGAGCGTTTAACATGTATATGGCAAATAGCCTGAGTAGGGTGGATATGCGTTAGCAGGCTTTTGCTGTATACCTCAGATATATTACAAGCACAAGTTTATTACGGCATTTATTTTTAGCAGAAGTATGGAAATTGCCTACAAGACTGCCAATTCCTTCAGCCCTCCAGTACTTCAGCCCCAGAGTCTCCTGGCAGTTAACCATCTTTCCTAAAAGATTCTGGCTTCATTCGTCTATTCCCTTTACTTCAGAAGAGGAAAACTTAATATACTGATGCCACTCCCTACCTCAGCACTCTGGCTGCAGAACAGACATTCTGAACAGTCACCGCTACTGCTTAGCTGCCTGTTTCAGGATTCCCAACTAACCAAAATGATATTTAGTATCCGTAACTGTGAGGAGGGATAACGCCAACAAAATGGAAGGGATAATGAGAGATGTGAGTGACTGAGATACAGACTCGGACCGGCAGGGAATCAGAATCGTTTATTCAAAAGAAACGAGCTGGTTTTATACACTTTTTCAAGGCACAGTATTTCCTTACATGGTAATTCTCACTACGTGACCTATCCCATGTTGCCACGCCAGCAACATGCTTTCTGAATGTCCTTCTATGGGGTGATCACTCGCTGTTCACTCGTCTGTCAGCTCCCGGCAAACTCCTCTCCGTAAGGATCTGCCGCGTGACACCTCTTCCTCCCAGGGTCCAACAAAAACAAACCTCTCTGTGCCGCCCTGTGCTCCTTTGTGCTACCATATTGTACTATCATGTACTTCCACAAGCATGTCCCACAACCCATAACCCAATTCAATCTTATCTCTTCTCACAGATAGATGTGGTACAACTGGTTGCAGCTATATTGAAAAATTACAGAGAAAAGTATTGATTAGGAAACACTGATAAAAATAATCTCTTAAACCAATCTGTTGTTTTCTGAGAAACTCTTAGAGCACAAGTCGTATACTGTATAATAAGAGGCTACTCCATATTACGATGAAAACAATTTCTACAAACTTTTCAGAATGACTCATGCTCGCTTCCCAGAGTAAATAAAAACCTTTTAACTTGACAGCTGACGCCACATGAAGTTGAGTGCTTCCTTCCACTTTTGTCACACTCAGATCCCAGAAAGAAAACATTATAATGGTAAAGAGCAAATTCTTGGTTTGGGAAACAGTAGGACTGTACTCAAATAAATGGCAGTGCTGCCATGCTCTGCTGGTGTCACCGGATTTGCTACACCCAACTTTAAATCTTTTATTGTCTGCCATATAAAGGCAGGTAAATTCTAACAGCAGTAATCGATTACAAATTACACATCATCTACAGTAACCTGTACTGCCAACGTTACTGCCATCAATGTAATAAAGAAAAATGGATTGAGGTGTAGGTAAACACAACAGGGATAAGTCTGTTTCTCTTTTCTTTGACTGAAATGGTGACAGCTGGAGCAAGCAGGAAAGCTGGAGAAGACCAATGTCTATCCCACTTTGTCCTGGTCTGTTGAGCTAAGCTGGCTCAGAGAGAGGAATTTGCAAAGCTGCATCCTCATCAGAGGCACAGGAGGTGGTGGTGGAGCCTGCGCTGCCATGGTGCGGCCCACAAAGCCGGCTTTCTTCTCCGGCAATATGACTCAGAGCTATTCCAGGACACTGTGCCTACACACGGGCTGTGGTCGCGCTGCTGTGCCATGTGGGGAGCCGGAAGGAAGGATTAACAAACCACACGAACCCTGCCTCACTAACTGTCTTGCACCTGAAGAGATGGGGTTGATAACTAGCAATGCACATTTCTCCTTTCTGTTGTACAAGACAGGCTGCACTAACACTGAATTACTCCTGTTGTCAAACTGTTTCACAAATCACTATTAATTTATTTCATAGTTAATACTACTTGATTTAAAGAATATAAAGAAACACTTTAAAACAATCTAAATACTCAGGGAATCCAAAATTCCACTAAAAGGCACTGGGAATTTCAGTACTAACTACCCTGGCATATTTTAAATAGTTTTAAAATGTCAACATTAAATTCTTTACTAGTCTTACTGTTACGTTGGCTCTGAAGATAAGTGGTGATGGGTCACTGTAACTGGAGGCTGACAGCACAGGTAGGCCCACAGAGCCGCCTCTGAACAGTTTTAACTACTTCAGATTAACTGGACAGACAAAAAAGGAGCTGACTGTTCCATAAGTCACTAGTGAAGATGCAATACAAAGAGCAGACAAAATGTCAGAAAACACACAGAATAAGACAGAAATAAGCATGAAAGCAGAGGGAAACTAAAAGCATTCCACAAAAGCATCTGAGCTGTGAACAATCTTGAGGTGATTTTGACTGCAATACACTAAATGTTCAGAATAGAGAAAAAAAAATTATGACTTGACATACTAGACACATTCAAAGAAATGTCAAGGATGAACAGCTTCCTTTCCCTGGAGAACATGATGTTATAGTTAGAATATAAAATCTGAGACTTCATGACACAAAACTAAAAATTGCGGCTACTTTTTGGACGACTAAAAATAAAAGCATCCTAAGTCTTCCTTTTAAGTCAATGACTGTCGTAGCAGAACAATTTTGCAAGCACCATGGTCATGCCTCGTGCCTATGCTTGTGTCTCTGGGTCTTGCTCCTCCTTGCAGATCTGGTGTGGGAATACAATCAACTATGGCTTTTCAACAGAAAGCAGTTATAATATGTGCTAATTTGGGATGGAGGCTATTCATTACTAGAGAATGTTGCAAAGACCCAAACCAGAAAGGACTGGAATGCCTCACATGGAACAGCTGGTCTTTGCTGAAATGAGATTTTGGTTACACTTGCACTATATTCTGGAACAACGAAGAAAACCCCCATTCCCCAACACACTGCTTTTCTAAAAACGCCATCTAACAATGTCAGACCTATACTAAATCTAGTTAAAGTCAGTGGAAAGACAAAGGAAGTCATTGGAAGCTGGAAAAGGGCAGGAAGCTTCAGCAGGAGACTAAGAAGTCTCTTCAGTCACTCAAAAGGAAATCCCAAATTCTTCAATCTGTGATGGAGGCTTTCTTTACAGGTCATGGACACAAGATACCACCAGGGCACTGTGGAGAAACCTGAGGATTTTCACCTGGTGCTTATTTGCTTGGTTTTTCAAACAGAAATATTACACATAATGTACATGTTATGAAGCATTTTAAAATTCTTATCAGCCCTGGTAAAGAATGTCCCTTACTACCTTCAGTAACACTGAAGTTGAAGTTGTGGGGAGTAGAGATGGGCCAGGTCCAAATCCTTCCTAAAACCTCACGGGTAGAAACCCAGAAAATTTTTGAAACAGGAACAGACATCACAGGTATGTTCATTTATAGCAAGAATAGCATAATTATTTCATAACAAATAATTTGAAGTAATCTACAAAGAATCTAAAAGCCTAATACTTTACTTAGGACTAGAAAAGCGAAATTACGCTGCTCTAGTGTTGCTAACTCTTGTCTAAAACTATTACACAATCTAATTAATGTTTTATCCGAGTGCATTAAACTTTCCATTAAGCAAAACAACACCCAAGAACACAGCATGCAGGAGCCTGAATATGCCTCACTGACACTGGTGGCAAAACTCCCACAGACTTCAAAAGAGCAGGACCAGGCATGGGTAGTTCTGATATCCTGCTTTCCTCTCTATTTTCATTCCCAAGACAAGCGATTTCCGTCTAGATTTAGTAGTTTTTATGCAAACGACTGGCACTGTTTTTTAATTTGGATTAGATGTTTAGCAGTACTAGCATTAATATTGTTTCCCATAGTAGGAGCAACCGAAAACTGGAAATAGGCCAAAATTACAACAATCAAGCAGTGGAAGTTGGAACAAGCATAAACTTTTTGTATGTTAAGTGGAGAAAAATTCATCAGTTAATTGGGGTCTGAATTCTCAAAATTGCTTGCAAAATAAGAGAAGAAAGGAGAAGCAAGGGAGCTGAACTCTTTATTAATGACCAATTCCCCTACTGTGAGGCAGCCCTATGTAGTCATCTGACAAAACCTAGAATCAGTAGGACTTCTCGGAGAAAAACAGCAGCAGCAGCAGCAGCAGTCACGGACAGTTTTGACACAGCTGCAGAGTCATAAAAGGCACAGAATTAATGAAAGAAACAAACACATTTATAGTTTATCCACAAGATTGGCTAACTTGGATAAAATCCACAAATTGGTTTCGCTTTCAAAGGTTTGTGCAAAAATAATGAGGGACAAAGAAAGAGCTATCCATAGTCCATGCTGAACTCCTGTCTCTTTTGAACAGCTGCCCTCTCATTAAGAGGTGGAAAGAGTAGAGCCAGAGGAAAAATTGAATGCAGACATAAAGTCAAATATAGCTGTGATAAAATTCTGTCTATTAAAGTAGTTAATAATCTACCAAAGTATTAGATTGATATATACTGCTGTCATCCAGAGATGTCACAGTATTAAAGGTGCTGATGATAATAATATGCACTTTTGGACTTGGCACTCTGTCTCTCATCACTGGGTACATAAACGCCTAATAAGCACAGTGTACTTTGGATTTCTGCAGCTCACGGAGCGCAGCAATGAAAGAGCAACAATCCACTTCAATAATTTTGGGTTTTTTCGCTCTTCTCCAGAGTGCAGTACAGTTTAAAATATTTTTTTGAAAAACACCTATTTTTAATGTGACAAAAAAAGCCAGCTTCCTACCTCCTACTTCCAGCTTCTATTTCTTCTCTGAATCATTCTTTCTAACGATTCTTCCTCTTTCCCATGAAAAAAGACTAGGAGGGGAGAGTGACAGCTGAAGTTCCTTGATGAGTTAGCAGTGTGGTAAATAAGGGTGAAGCAAGGCAAAAGGCATAGAACAGGCTGGGGGATGTTGTTTTGTTGGTTTTGGGTTTTTTTAAACTGTTCTATAAAATACTAATCCAAAAGGAAAGCAAAATATATGTGAAGGGAATTACAGGATTATGAATTCATGTAAAGAGGGGGAAAAACCTTCTCAAAGAGCAATTTTAAAAATTATTATACTGCCTCAGAAATAAGAAAGCTATGATCTTGTGGAAAGTTCAGAAAAGAGAAATAAGGCTTAGTGAGTTAAGAGTTAAGACTAATATGTTCACTTCTGTAAAAGATAAAGTTAAGGCCATGATACTTCTGTTAGGTCTTAAATTTTAACTGAGGAATGAATTTCTGTTCAGATGAACATGAAGGTAAATAGAGTAAGAAGTACTTAAAAACTAAAGAAAATAACAGAATACCTAAGACTACAACAGACTTATCCATGACTATCCAAAATGAAGAAATAAGAAAATATTTGGGCAACTATTCACAGAAATACTATATAGGAACATTTAAATAATAGGAACTGCATGAAATCACACTGTGAGCATGTCACATACAAGAATTCAGCCATAACATTTCAGTGGCTCACCTGGGCAGTCAGGAATTATGACTACTTCCATCAAGTATTTAGGACTTCTAACCTCTAACCTGCTAATTTTTTAAATTCTCAAATGTTACCCTAGTGTCTTGTAGGATTTCCTAACAATCCTAACCAGGAAAAATCCAAGGAAAGTCTAACAAAGAATCTTGACAGCAATAATCTGGAAGCAGTAGGAAAAAAGGTTTGCTTTATGGATCTTCAGAAATTCAACAGATTTCTTCCCCACAAAATTCAGAAACAGATGTGTGAACCTCAAAGAACTAAAGAACTGGTGACTAAACCCAGGAACACTGAAGACTACTGGGAAGCTGATCCTTTTTTGGTTTCAGAAAGGAGGGATGTACAAGCATAGATATATACGCAGAAAACCTAAGACCTAAAGATGCTTCAACCAGTTTTTCTCAAACGTTTCTTCTGTAAGAGGTAAATGATGCATGAAAATGTATTCAAGACATGAAAGCTATATGACAAAAGGCAGAAAATCATGTGTATATGTATTTCTATATATGTGTATGTACATATACAATGTGTAATAAGTGTAATTTTTGTTAGTCACGTATAATGTAGCTCACTTAAATTTTTAATTATCCTTGCATTACCCCATCTGGGTTTCTAGGTTGGGCAGGATCTTGACTTGCCTTTTTTGTTCTGTTTTGTTTTGTTTTCTAAGAAAACATTCACAGTATGACACTCCTGATCATTTGGAGAACATTAAAATCTGGTATGACATGATCAGCATTTGTATTAAGTTATTCAGAATGATGAAAAAATGCCATTTGACCTTGACACAAAATGCACTAGAGCCCACGAGAAGGCTGGCTTCTCATTAGACCAGGCCTCCCTTGAAAAATGACACATTATGAACATGTAATTCCATTGCCTCTGAAATGACATATAATGAACAAAAGGAATAGAAATGGGGTTACTTCTCCATAAGAGTAATATATTATGAGAAGTAATTTAGTGGCATATTCACTGTGTGTCAAAAAGAGAGGGAAAGGAAAGGTACGAGAAAGGGAAATTACTAAAATAGTTTCTCCCTCTTCAACCTATTTTTTGAGTAGACTAGGGAGAAGAAAAAAAATCCAGGGGGCAGAATGGTGGGAAGGTGAGATGAGAAGAAATCAGGTGCACAGTTCGGCTGCCAGACTCATAAAAGATACAGGAATAAGGATGGAGAAAGCTTTACATTCCTCAGCAGTCTTGGATTGTTGGCAAGACCCGAGGCAAGGTCTCCACTTGAAAGGCCTTGCTGGCATAACCATATCATTTAGAAGTGTGAAAAAAACCCCTACCCACATCACTACACCCTACTGTAAATGTAGGTCAAGCAGCAAAAGAGCCCATTCAGAGACTGGGCTTACAGTGTACCAGTTAAATGGTTTTGCCAATAAAAGCTGTCTTTCTGCTGTGGCTATGTGGGAAGGAGATATTACCTTTTTACAGATCTTTTCATGTCTAGGCAAACTCTGTTGAAAACTGGAAGCACCATTAATTACTTCCTGATGGTAAGCTGGGAATACTGGGCTATCTCCGATATTTAAAAGCCCAAATTTTACTCCCATTATCATGACAGTTCTCAAGAGTCAGCAGTTTTTTCTCACAGGACTTTTGCCTACACTGTAAACAGATATATCCAATACTCACTTATAGCCCCATCCTGACAAGGCTAATTATGTTTTGGTTTCCTCTCCTTAATTTGGTCCTAAGATTCCCTCCCTCCCCAGACATCCCTCAGAAATCAGCCTGCTGCTTTCAAAGAAGCCTGTGGAGGCCAGATTTTCAGCGGGGGTGACCCATCTAACTTTCCTTGGCTGCCTTTGAGGTCGTTCCAACTCCAGCGCCTCCAAGCCCAGCAGAAGTCAGGAAATGAGAGCATATGGTAAATAGTTTAACTCACACTCGTTTAGCTTTCAATTCTAGCATGATTTTTCAGTGTTTTCCATCTAGTAAGATGTCTATTAACTCAAAATGCTCTGGTTCAAGAGAACAAATGCAGTGACAGTGGACAGATACCAGTGTACCAAAGCTTGTTGCTAAAGAAAACTGGGTGTGTTGTACAATTTAAATATCCTTTATCTATTCAGTTTTGTGACAGATGAAATCTGAGCTCCGAAAAAATGATCTGTTAAGGTTTAACGCTCAATAGGTTTAAACCAAAACAAACATGACAACCAATATTAGGTTTCTAAGCACATTCAGAACATTGAGCTTGCCAGCAGTCATATATTTACAGACTTGCAGCATATACCAAATAATAGGCAATGAATCCATTAATAGACAATAAAGCCTGTTGTAAAGCCACTTGCAATAGCAGCTGTTGCCTCTATTGAGAAAATGTCTTTCAAAATATTACCTTTTAATACTTCTTTTTTGTCTTGCTCCCTCTCTTATGGAGGCAGGGTGGATGCTGTGAAAGAAACAGACATTAATTAGGGTGGATTAATTCTCCAAAGGAATACAGCATAAATATCTTCCTCCTTAATTTACCTGATATTGACCACATACACAGTGTAATTCCAGTTCTGGAAGGTACGGTTCAGCTGAAAAACAGGAAGACATTGATCACATGAACGGCGAGATGTTAATGGGGCTCTTTGTTGCTTAAGGCAGCGTCAGAATTTCACCCTTCTGCCCCTTGAGAAATCCCCTTTGATTTTGCAAAGCAAAGAGAACACTCACTTTTCAGTGAGGTGATTGTTGCACAACTGGTAGTGAGAGATGTGGCTTTTTTGTGGACAGAAGGAAATCTGTATAAGGCCATGACACAGTGAATAGGTGAGTGCACAGGATGCTGACCTTTTCCTTTTCTCCCTCTCTTCCACATCTTAAATTCTCAGATACACTTTGACTAGAATAGATTTACTGAAAAAGTTACTGGCTAAATTTTCACCTGAAAGTCTTCAAACTTACAATGATCTTTTTTTCAGACCTTTGTACTCTTTATTCTGAGTGTTCAACAGCTGCTCAGGTTTCCCCCAAGAGACACCTTTGCATACTCTGCTAGGGCCAAGAGACACCTTTCTAGATTTTTTGGCTCAGGCACCTATGTAGTTTGCCTGGTTACTGCTGCTAAGGGAACAACCCTGGCAGGTCTGGATGACTGCAGTTCTGGTTTGTAGATTACTATATATATATATATATTCTGATTTATAGATTCCTTAGCTTCTGATAGCTGAAATCTCCAGGTTTACTAGAAGAAAAATAAAGAATAGTTGCCATATTTCATGATATCATATTTTCACATAAGTATTTGCTATAAAGGTTTTACACATTGTGTCAGTGTGACTATGCGAACTGACAAAAAGGACAGAGAATATTTTTATTCAGACAGGAAGAACTTTCAGAGGCAAGAACTTCAAGAATCCCTCACCCAGAGAGGAGCTTATGTCTGACAAAATGGACTGAAAAACCAGGGACTACTAGAAACCTCAGCAAGTGACCTATGGCAGAAACCTTCTGAAGCAGAGAACATTAGGGTAAATTGGAAAAGTTTATTGCCTCACACAAATCAACACTGCCTGGTGTTTCTATGATTTCTGCCACAATATAACTTCAAAACCATATTAGCACTTGGAGAGAAAACTTTTGTCCTATATAGTGATGTTGGAACTCAGATATGTACCTCTTTTGCTGGGCAATTCTGATTTCTCCATACTTTCCAAAATCCCACCTACTATCTACATTTCCTAAGAAGCTAGCTAGTATAGTGCAGACATTTCAAAATTTTGTCCATAATGCTGAAGGGCCCCAGCTAGACCTGAATTCATTACTGCACAAATCAATAAAAGAAAGATATTTAGAGAACACAGGTGAAGAGTTTTTTTTTTGGTAGTCTCTTTTCTTTTTTTTCCCAACTGATAACAGCGATGGGCCTGATACATATGTGTAATCACACAGGAAAGAAAACTTAACTTACCCATTCTGCAACGACATCATGTACTTTCGACACCGAGTTGGGGTTGGAACTAGAGACAATTATAGATATCCTGTAGAATAGCCCACCTGTCCATTAAAAACAGCATTATAATGTTAGAAACTGAGCAAATGCACCTTTTTAATAATTAGACTTTAGCTTCATGATTAATATAAAAATTGTGCTGAACCCCAGATACAAGGCCACCTCAAGCTCTTGCTGGCACTTAAAGTCTGAAATGAATAAGCCCTGCAGGTTTGGGCCCATTCTCACTAGTCCTGTTGATTTTGACAAGAACTCCCTCCCCCTCCATATTTTCAGAGACACTTGAAATGTGACATGGAAACTCACGGACAACATACATAAAAATAGTATTTTGCATACGCCTCTAATGTGCTGTGTAAAATCAAGATCATGAAAGTGTCATGAATCTAAAAAATTATTATAATTAATGAAGTCTAAAAACACAGATAAATTCTGCTCCTAGGCTAATTGTTATAATTTTGTTATAAGTTCCAGAATTGAACCACTGCAGATTAGAGTTTAAATATTGTGAGAGCAGATAAAGCTCATCAATTAAAAGTAGCAAGGTAAGTGAGGACAGAATTAGGTGTGAGTAGGGATCTAGAGCTCTTGTTTCCAAAGTACAGTCTTGCTCTCAGGCGTGGCAATGGCCAGACAACAGAAGAACCCACATTAGCTTTACAAAACTGGCAGCTGAACAAACCATCTTTCAGTCACAAAATGTGTAACACTTGGCTTGGTGCAATTTTATATTCAGAAAACTGTTTTGAAATGGCACTGGGTAAATATAAGTTTTCTTTAAGCTCATGAGTGGGTAGGCAGCATTACAAGATTTCACATCTAATAAATAACATCAAATAATTTCAGAGTTATGCTCTGTGTTAAAAGTCTCTACTCTTCACGAGCCAGTTTTTTTTCACTAAGCTACTAAACATTCTGTAAGCTCCAGCTGGGTAAAATTTCCCAGGATGTGGGGGAGGTTTAAGAACTTCTGGATCAATTCACTGGCATGTATGTACATGCGGGGCACTGCTTGGTTTTGGGCTGTTACCAAGGTTGTGGGTCTTGATCACAGATACATCATATAATTTGCATTTATATAACCTTATGTAAATCTTACAGAGACACTACATAGGATGGAGCAGGACATGACAATAGTTATATGGAAATCCCTTTCTGTCTCTGAATGGAATGGAACGGCTCTATCTTTCTGAATCTAAATAAAAGACCTTTTATTCTAAGTGGAGCAAATGTCATGATTTTACAACTTCATAGATAATTATTGTACATGAGCTAGAAATAAAGGCATCTGGAAAAAAATTAGAAGTCAGTATTTTCCAATTTGTGTGCATACATTGCTTACTCTTCATGAAGTGGTTGGAGTGTTGTTCTTTCTTCACAATACGGAATTAATTACATGAACATTGAGATTGGTACAAAAATTCCTCTATGATAAAACACTAAAGAAGATGGTTTACTAGTTACCTTCTTTGGTAAGCTATGACTACGTTTTTGATATGAGCAGAATGAACTTTGTTTTAATTTGTTGTCTTTTTTTCCTCTCTTAACTCAGGAGGCACACAAAATTGGTGCATAGTTTAATCTGAAAATGTACTTTAGTTTATTATTACTATGATAGTTCCAAATAAAAAAACAAAGATTAAAAAAATTAAGTCTTTAGAAGTAGAAATTTGGACTTTGGGCAAGTTGCAAACACTTGCAAGACCTGGATGTCCTTTATATGCATATATCTCATATAAACACATACTTGATTTTAAATCTATAATGTACCTTTTATATGTGCCATACAGATACACACATACAGAAAGTGTGCATTATATATAGTCTTACAAATTCATATATAATCATGTATCTAATTATAGTCTTATTTAGATAATTATATATAAAGACAAAATCACCTTAAAATAGGAATATGCAAAGTATTTTAAAAATCATACACAGTAACTACAAACTAGACAATAGCTTCAAGATCTCCACCAGATGGTGACCCTAAGCATGTTTTAATGAGGCAAAAAAAAGAACAAGAACTAATCTACATTTTAAAATACTCTCAGGAGACTACAGTGGTAGATAGTAAAAACTAAAAATTATTTATCCCTCTTCAAATTAAACAGTTGAAATCCCCCCTCAAAATGCTGAATGAAAGAAAGGAAAAAAGTATAACATTGGTGAAAAGTAGCCAAAGACAATTTGAAAAAAAAGAGGAAAAAATAGCCTGGAAAACAAATCTCCCTACACCCACCACTAACTATAAAAATATAATGATAAAAGAAATATGAGTATTTTTTAAAATTCTGTTAGGAAAATTATCCAAACATTTAGTTTTGAAAAATATTTTCTTTTTGAAAGTGAAATCCTCAAAAATATGTCAGTGAAAAACATTCATACACTCCCAAACAATTAAAGGGCATTAAATTATATAACATACATGGCAACCAGTATAGCATCCTCACAGTCTCCTGAGAGCTGTCTTAGAGAAGTACACAAATATTAGAAATCACACACAAATGACATTTACTATCACTAAGACGTTACAAATTGCCTTCTACTGTAACTATACTATTATTCCAAAACATCTTCATATGCTAAATGGTTCTATACCTAAAGAACGAAAGACAGCTACTTCTACATTCAGTCTACAAACTGAATATCTAATAGATAAGATGATCTGGGGCTTTTTTCTACATCTAACTTAATGGCTTGACATACTGTAGTGGACCTCAGGTCGACACAGGCAGCCCAGCTCAGTGAAGGAATCACATAAACAAGGCAAAAGGACTGCAGCAGAGCTAGTAAGTTGATCCAGTGGTGGGTAAGAGGTGCTGTTTTGGCTTGTCCCAGATGGTAAATTGGCCAAGGAATAAATATCAGCTGAAACTGATGACTCATGGTACATCACAGAAGAAACTGGTGTTTGGGTCTGCATGAGAGAGTGATGGATGGGTGCTGCAGCTGTTGTCAGAGTGCCTGTCAAGATGGTCTCTTTGTGATGAATAAAGAGTCTGCTATATGAAGATGGCAAAGGTACCACATCATTCATTATTGCAGTTCTCGATGACTCCAAAACAGGAGAGACATTTGCAAAATGTCCATAACCAGCATTTTCAAAATCCAAGGCATTAGCAGTAATGATAGACATTGCTTCTCTGTTCCTGCTAAAGGATCCATACACCTCCACTTCTGAATTCCATTCAGAAAGCCTTGGTATGTTTGCTGATGTCAGAACAGCGAAATCCCTTATGTCTTTATTATTGTCAATGATTTCTTGTTCTACTGCCCAGAGAGAGTGTTTTGGACTGTCCACTTGATTTTCAATGGAGTTTTGTCCTAAAAGAGTAAGAGAACTTCTTGGTGTTTCTGTTGTTGGCAAGTTTAACTCTTCTACATCCCACTGAGGGAGCAGGCTTGGAGAAATTGCATCAAGATGATTCTGAAAACTTTGTGGGAGTGGAGGTGTGGAATAGCTGCTAGGAGGTACGCTGACTCTGAATTTTGAGTCTGAATGAAGAAGCTGCCTTAATTCCAAAGACATTGGAAGAAAGTCAGAACTCATTGAAGTGATGTATTTTAAAAAAACACCTGCATCTTTCTGAACTTTACTTCTTGGTTTATCAATGGTATTTGTTACAGCACCATCCTCCGGAAGACCTTGAGACTGTGGTGTTCTGTGTGTTCTTGTACTGCTTATCAAACTCTTAACTACCCAAGTAACCTGAGTCCCAGGTGTACTGATCAAGAAAGGAGCTGGGCTATCCCTTGAACAAGAAGGCTGGGTTCCTGAATGTGTTGGAAAGACAGACACACGCTGATGCCTACTGTTTAGAAAGGTCATGTCAGTTTGATCACTCAGTGTGTCAGTTCGAATTTGCATGTGCAAACTATCTGTGGAGTTTTCAAGTACGTGATCAAAAGGACTTACCTGTGCCCATACAGAGGATAGAGTGAAAGGTGCTTCCAGGGAAGGGAAAGGAAAATCAAAATAAAATTCACTGTTGGAAACCACAGTTAGGTTTGCAAAATTCATTGTTGACTGCAATTGTGATATTGACCTGGCATTACTTTCTGAAATTGTCTTTGAAATGCCTGGAATAAATGAACTAAAGATTTGTGTTTCCAAAGTTAATACATGACTAGAAAAATTAATTTCTTCAGCTCTGTGACCTAATAATCTAATGGCAGATGTTTGTTCAGAGATTCTGTCAGACTTAGCATACAAACTAATGGACAGAAATCTCTCTGTTGGGGAAGAAAGCAGTTTATTAAATGAGAGCCAGAAATTTTCTGATGGCTCACCAGAAAACACTTGAGATGCTTCTTTCAAATGATGGGAAACAGTCCAGAAACTTGCTCTTAAAGAGGGGGAAGTATCTACATATTTTGTTGGAAAATCCAAGTAATCTGAGTCCCAGGAGTCACCAACTGGATTCATGTTCTCTGGCTCTAACATGGAAAAAGCTGACTCTTCATTACTATCATGAAATGCATCTAAATTGTTCTCCAGTGCTCCATTTCTGAGGGTCTCACTTGGCTTTTGAAAGTATAATGAACGCTGTAAATAACGAGACCAGTAATTACTACTAGATATAAATATGCTGTCACTTTTCAAATATGTGTCAGTCAACAGCTGTTGATAAACAGGCAGGGTTGTTACAACATGCTTAGATGCTGAGCTTGTCCAGCCTGGTTCTACCAGAAATGCTGAAAATGTTAACAGTTCCCTACTGTGTCCTTGGACTGAATTTGTCAGTTGGATGTCAGGCATAAATTCTGTGTATGTTTTTTTCATGTTTTGAAAAAAACTTGTTGGTTTTGCATGTAGAATCTCCACAGAGGTTAAATTTGTAATGCCTCCTGAGTGATGTTCCTTAATGTGCATAGATTTTCTAAACTGAAAAACACTGTTTGTTGTTAGTGTGGAAAAAGTTTTCCTATCAGCATTGCCTCCTATCATTTCCAGGTAAAAATTTTCAGGTGCCAAGTCTAGCAAATCTAATGTACTTTTTTGGAATGGTGGTTTCTGATCTGTAGATGATACAGACAAGCTAGAAAGAGAATGATGTTTGTCTTTGTGAATGTCAGAGGTGATATGATGGTGAAATACTGTCTCATTCCACCAGTTCACAGGCTCCAAGACATTGCTTGTATGCGTGACATTGTTTGTGTCGCTGTTGGAAGATGAAATCCATGGAGTTTCTTTTTTGTGTTCATAAGCAGTGCTGCTGCTGCTGTTAATGGAAGAGCGGAACGCTGGCTCAGAGTCAGAATGACCGAGCCTACTTGCCAAAGCCCATGCTAGCTCTGCATTAAGATTTCTGCTGTGAAGAAGAGGAACTGCTGCCTTCACAGGAGGCTCTGTAACTGCATCTGCTGCATCAGAAGTACCACGGAATGGACTTCTAGAATAATTCAAAATATTTTCATTTGGCAATTGATTCATTACAGTATTATCTAGGTTGATGTTTTCTGTAAAAGCAGACAAGGTTATGTCGCCAGTCTCCTCAGAAGAAGCTGATGTGGACAAGGCTGGAAGGAACAAGCTGTATGGATTTTTTCTCTCTGGGTTATCATCTGATGAATTTTTACTGAACCGCAGAGGCCTTTGCTTCACTGGCCAAATAATTGGGGTTGAGATAATTCCTATTGTTTTGATCCCTTCTATCTTAGATTCTTGCTGCCACTGTGGTCGTGAATGGGAAAATTCAGGTGAATTTCTCTTCATTCTGAAGATAACTGTAGCAGGAAGTCTGAATTCCTGCGGGTCTGTGTGTAGCAAGCCACATAGTTAATGGATTAGAGAAAATATACGTAACTTAACTCTCTGTTCTTGGCTGTCTGTTCTCAGTCTAAAAATCAACTTACCAAGAGTGGAAAATGATGCCTGTTAGCTGAGTGAAAGTTTAATTTGCTTCTACCGTAAGTGAATTTGGCTTATTTTCATAGTCTTTGTCCTTTTTCTTGAGAGTTTCAAAGCTAGAGAAAGGACTTCATTGTCCAATTTTTATTCATACTAATTTTTATAAGATTTAGTTCATTCTGTTGTTAAAAAAATCAGAGTTCATGGTGAACACGGAGTGAGTGGCTCCACAAAAAGGAAGCAAACACTATGTGGAAGAAATTTTCACTATTTTCTTCTTACTTCTACAGCTTATTAAAACCAAACAGTCTGGATTCAGATAAATTCTTTCACATTGTGTACTGTACTGCCTGATTGCCAGTGTACAATAAATGATCTGCCAAGAGAAAAAATACTCCAAGAGTTTTAAATCCTACAGTAACAACTAACAGACTGGGGGAAAAAACACCCAACCAAAAAAAACCAACCTAAAAACTGAACCACAAACCCCACCCAGATTCTAATTTATTTCTGTGGAGTACACTGAAAAAATAAATCTTAAAAAAATATATATATTTAAGCCTGTGATGAAAATTGCTGAAATCTATGTCTGTGTTTAACAACCAACTATAATAAACTAATAAGTATTTTAGCAGCACTTCACAAAATGATGCTCAGTCTTTAGGAGACAGTGATATCACAGAATTTGAGAAAACCTCAAAAGAAATCCTGGCTTTATTCCTGTGCTAATAATATGTTCATTTACTACCTTATTTTTTCCCTTAATCTTTCTAAATGAAAAGTAAACGATATCTGATACTGTCAACATTTTCCCTAGTAAAGTCTGATCCAGCTCTTCTTTAAGTCAGTGGAAAGATTTCTGTTGACTCAGTGGAAGTGGATTTGCTCCACAGGAATGGTTCCACTTGGCTCCTGTGCCTGAGGAATGGCAAGGAACTAGTGAGGACCAATCCAAGCATACTACCACCCTGGCTGCACAGGCAGGAGCTACACAACATCTGACAATCTGCAGCCTTGAAACACTTCAACAGCACGGTTCTTTTCAGACCCTTTTCAAAAACCCCTCTCCCTTCCCTTGTTCTTTGCATTGTTAAATGCAATGGGAGACACAAAGCCAGATAAACATGATACAAATAAACACAGTTTGGTTCTGTTCCCATTTGCACCATTCTGACACGGTCCAGAGATTTAGTCCTGATTTATTCAGAGTAAATGAGATCAGAATTGAGACATGACCCTTGACATTATGATGGTAGGAAAAACACACCTTAAAATACAACAAATTTGCTTTAGACACAGTACAAGGAAAAATGTAACACAGGATTTCTTACCATTGTTTGGCTTATCGTTTCTATTAGTATCAGGCATGTTAGTGGTGACAGTGGGTGGTGTAGGAGTAGTAGCATTTACAGTAGCTGGTAATAAAGATGAGAAAGAGGTGAACTTGAATGAAATATGAATGTTAATAAGGTAAGACAAAATGGGAACAATGCATGACAATGTAAAATGAAACCATCTACACACAATGCCGTAAATGTTAAAAAAACACATTATTTTTTCTGTACAAAGTGATGAATAGATATGAACTGAGGCCCCAGTCCTGCAATCTTCACTTGCACTGATTTCAGTGGGAATTTTGCCAGTGTCAATTTTGCAGGATCAGTCCCGCACTCCTTTCATAAATTCAAAATCCTCTTATGAGAACCTTAGTTGTGCAAAGCCCAGAAAATGCATAAGTTTTAAGATGCACACACTTAGAATGCTGCTTGTGAAAAGAGTCTTTGTCCCTCCTCAAAGACTGAATATGACAAACAAATGAGAAAATAAAACACCCATGCAAGGATCCAATTAACTCCACTGAACTCCAGACAGTGAAGAGAATTGAAATCAGACGTGGAACAGGTGAAGTAGAATATCTATTTTGAAAGATTTGTGTAGGAACTCAGCTGTACTGTTCCCACTGACACCAACAGGAGTCACTCCACAAAATCCTGGAAAAACAGATGAACACTTTTCAAAGTTAGGAGGAGTCAAAACTGCAAATTTCCCCCATGATGGACTGGGAGGGTATATGTGCTGGAGGATTTCAAAGATCATGCCACTAAATTTTCAAATAATGGTTTGGAAAATAATTTAGTTGTGGTCAATAACCCCCAGGGAATGCAAATCCACTCACATAGATTTTGTTCCTGAAAACCCTCATTTAAAATCTGAAGGCCGGTATGGTAAAATCTCCCAGTGTTACATGGCTTTGAAAGATTTTGACCAAGAATCAACCTAGGAAGGTTAAGCAGTTATATTTTGGGCAAGAAATCACATTTTTTATGTTTTGCTAGGTTGATTTATCTAACCTTTTGAACACAAAACACAAACTTGTCACAGCATAGGGAACAGGTTCATGTTCAGGTTTCAGTGAGACAAGAAAATCAGGGAAAGAGAAGGAAAAGTTGGACATTGGAGCAAACAGATTCTAACTGGGGAAGTGAGCCTACAAAGTGACCCTGTAATATAAAAAAAGCTCTTCCATGAAACCTCAGAGCTATATTGTCTGAGGAGTAATTTACAAGACTTCTTACAGATTGTGTCTTCCAGCCAATGCTGTTAAAGAAGGCATCTAATGAATGAAAATTTTTTCTAAGCATAATGGAGAAATCAGTTCTTTCATCAGACATAGCTGACATAACCTGGCATCCACAAACCTTTTTACTCTTGTTATTGCACAACACCTAACAAACAAAGGAGTCCAAAATGGCCCCTCAGTTTAGACAAAGTCTGTGGTATTGACAGAAATAGATAGACATCTTATTACGATTTTCATTACTATGACAATAATGATGGTGGTGCTGAGCGGGATAACCTGATCTGGCATCTTATTCCTAAGTGACAAACTGAACACAAGGGACGTTTTACCGAACACTTTTTAGAGAAGGAAAGAGTATTACGTTCATGAAAATTCTCATAGTCTTTATTGAAGATGAGATGGTCTAAGAAGTTAAGAAGGCAAGTTTGAAAGGCAGCTTCTTTTATTAGAGGCAATATCTACTACTAGACAAGTTAATAAAGCTGGGACAAAGGATGAGGCTTTTAGAAAAGCAGGCTTTAGAAAGTGTGTCCATTTCTGCAGCCATATTAGCTGACATTATGAAAGATATTCTCTCCCTTTCATACCATGCCATTTTAATGGAGGAAAACACTCAGAGATCTTCCAAAAGAATGGATGAAGGTATTTATACGGTGGTACCCTTTACATATAAAAAGACTAATATTGAATAATTGTGGATGCCTCATTTACCTGAACTATTTGAGTAGCAGTATTTAGATCATACCATGCTTTGGGAATATGATGCCTGAAAACTACTGTTTAAAATCTGATTATGGACATTAATGGCATTTTACTTTCCCTGTGGAGACCAGTACAATGTGCTCCAAGAACCTGAACCAAATTTACCTCAGGAAAATCTGGGAAAATTACACTGAAAACCGACATAGATCTCTTACTGGCTTTCCAAGCAGAGTGCATTTTTCCTTTTATTTTTAAGCTAAATCCGATTTATTTACAAATATTGGTTTTGAAAGAGTTCTGAGACTTCTTGTTCTCCCCTTATATTTTATTCTCTCCTGTCTCTTTCTTCCACCATTCAGCTGGAAAGGGGTTACAAAGCTAGATATTTTTGGTGCAGTTGCTGCTGTAAGTAAAGTTTAACATAGCATACCAACACATTATAAGGCCTGTGCTCATGTATGTATTGTGGAAATGGGTTGATGTTACTCATGTCAAGCAACTTTTATGGAACTTCAGCATCTGAGCAGAACAGTACAAATTAACCGTCCTTGCATGTCCACTGATTCACGTGACGTGGAAATCTATAGGGTTCACCCATTCCTTGCATTCAACTGAGCTGACCTTTAAACACTCCTAATGAATTTTTATATGTGATGATTTTTAGACTATTAAACCATCACTAAGTGTTGTAGCATGTGTTTCTTTCTCTAATAGCTGCTGAATGTTGAAGTTTGAGGTTAATTATTTTACCTTCTAATCTCAAAGTATCTAGCCTCAAAAGACCTTATTGGAAAAAAACCCTGAATAAAAGCTAGTTCCTTTATTTACATCTGCTCATTTTTTTTACAGATTTACCTAGTTCTTATACTGGTTAATATTTTACTGTGAAAATGTGCAGAAGGAAAAGAGGTGGAGAAAGAAATGAAAGCAGTCAGTTAATTCAGTTTTGATATAATGGAGACTATTTGGAAAATATATTATCAAGGGAGTGATCACATTTTTTCCACATATTGTACGTACAGGACACCCACATACTTGATGAGACTAAAGAATTCCTTTCCTTGCTATTTTTTATTGCCACTCACCCTTTTAGAAATGATAATAAAAAAGAAATGGAATAAAACCCCGAGGAAAATAAAGATTTCCCAAAGATGAAACTGAAAAGGACCTGGGTTTCTTACCTTGGCAAAGGCTTCCTAGGTTTGCACAGCTGGTTGGTTCAATTAAAGAAGAGGGAACTAGATATGAGCCTTTAAAAGAAGAAATCAAGTAATTTAGAAAGGGTTAGCTATTGGGCCTAAATCTATCATGTCTGAAAACACATTATATCATGCAGTGACACATTCCTCTTCCTAATTTCTCTCAGTGGCAAAACTGACACTGCCATTTGCCTATAAAACTTAAAAGTTTTCATTTTCTGTTGCAGTTCAGGGATCCTTGAAAACCCCGCTGACTCGCAAGTTAAGAGTCACTTACGTATCCTCCCGTGGTTTTCTCAGCTTTCACTAAATAACATCACATTAAAGGAATGCAGCTTGTGTGTACTCCGTGAAATGGGTTTAAGCAAAGGGGTCAGTATGGCCATGGGATTTATGTGATCTTCATAACAACACATGCCTTGGAGGAGCAGCTATGCTCTGCTGCTGCAGCACAGGCTACCCACCACACACTTCTGAGTAATCTGCCTGTGGCAGACACCAACCAGATAAAAGGTGATTAAACTTGTTCCTCTGCCCAGGGCGAGGGTGTGATTAATATTCTGGTATGCATGATTTATAAACAGATATTGTTATAAGTCTGTATCTCTACAGCATTATTCACAACAACAAGCATTACACTCTGATGATCTGGAGACAAAATCAAGGGACATAAGAATGGCTACAGAAAAAGAATTGGTGCAACTGCATAATTACACTTCATGTATCTCAGAGCTTCAGCTGCAGATACAGCTGCCTTTGCACACTGTGGTGAAAATAATGGGACCATAGAGCTCTGGCAAAATGCGAACCTACTATGAGTTTTGCCCTTTTGGCTTTTGCTTTACCACTTCCGAATCATATTGACTCAATGAGGCTCTCTCATGAAACACACTATCCTTCCATAAAATTATATAGCTACCACCCATCGGCTTGTAAAGATAGCTAAGAAAATATTTCCTGTGATGCAAGAACAAATGAACCATGGAGCTTTGACACAGAAATTGTATCATACCACAGATACCACTACATGTATTACCAACAAAGACAGGGTGGAATTAAAACAAGTGATCCTCAACAAATATTAAATTTCAACAATTTTTTTTAATGGATTAAGAGACAGAAGCAAATTCACTTTCTTGGTACACTTCCTATGAACTCCAGGAAGGATGTTTTAAGTGAGTGTACTATCTCCTGCATGAGGTGGGGGTTTTAAAATAAATTTGCTAATATTAAACAGTCAATATCAAAACCTACTCTAAGTTTCGCCCCTGTTGTGTAACACGGAAAGATGACCTGAGAGTTGGCTGGAAGTACTGTGGATGCTCATATTTTCTTCACTGAGTATTTAAAATGAGTAAATCAAAATAAAATTTGATTTTATTTGGTGAAAAAAAAAAAAAAAAAATCAAATCCAGCTTTACAAAACGTTTAAGTCAGAAGACTATTGCATGGAGTTTGCATGACAGGGTTTGGCAGTAAAGGGGTTTCAGGGGCAGTTCTGTGAGAAGCCTCTCACAGAAGCTTTCCCTATGCCCAATGGAACCAATGCCAACCAGCTCCAAGATGGATGCATTGGCCAAGGCCGAGCCTGTAAGCAACAGTGATAGTGCCTCTGGGATAACAGATTTAAAAAGGGGGAAAAGTTACTGCACAGCAGCAATTGCAGCCGAGAGAGGAGTGAGAATATGTGAGAGCAAAACCCCACAGACACCAAGGTCAGTGAGGAAGGAGTGGCAGGATGTGCTCCAGGTGCCTGAGCTGAGATTCCCCTGCAGCCCGTGGTGCAGACCATGGGGAGGCAGCTGTGCCCTGCAGCCCAAGGAGGTCCATGGTGGAGCAGAGATCCCCCTGCAGCCTGTGGAGGACCCTGCACTGGAGCAGGTGGATGCCTGAAGGTGGCTATTACCCCATGGAAAGCTGACACTGGAGCAGGCTCTTGGCAGGACCTGTGGACCCATGAAGACAGGAGCCCATTCTGGAGCAGATTTGCTGACAGGACCCGTGACCCCATGGACCTGTATTACAGACACGTTGTGTGATACATCGCACTCCAAATATCTAAAACTCAGACATCCGTATCTGCTAGACTTTCTTTATAGTCAGTGGAGAGGAACAGGCACTCCTACAGTGAAAGAATTCTGACTTCACTGAGACATCTTCTCCAGCATGAGATGCACTGACCTGTGGAATAGCCTTTTTGATTCCACTATTCATAAACAGCACTGAGGGCAATTAGTTTAGCCTGAAACATTGTCCAGCTGCCTAAGGCAGACACGTCCCACACTGAGCTAAATCTGAGAGTGAAATTAAGGATTCCTTTTGGGAATGAAGGACTCATAAAAAGCACATGAGAAAAAAAGCAATTGCAGGCATGGACAGACATGCGGCCATGTTATCCTTAAAATGAGTAGATCATATTCTGCTACAGCTGTAGCCAGTGCAGGCTTCAGAATAAGAACCAGAAACTGATTAAATGCTCCTCAGTTTGCCTGCACTGAGCTCTGAACTGGTCAATAGCCATACACTTCTATCACTACCTAGGCTACTCATTTTACAACGAGTCTGGATACCTAGGCTGTGTATGTATACCTTTAAATGCAATCTGCATAAAGGTATGGCAATAAAAACAGAATTCTCTCATGACTTACACAAGCACCACACCATGACTGCACAGCTGTGAAAACATTAGTCTAAGGAATAAACTAATAAAAGGTAAAACTATGAAAAGATTATCTGAAACAATTTGCCAGTGTTTTATGCTCCATAAATCTACTTGTAAAACCTTTGTCTGAAAAACCATGAAAATAATACCCCTTGAAAATGTAAGCACTGTTCAGACAAAGATATGTTGAGATCACTGCTAAATGCTTGGTTTGCTTTTTTTTTTAAGTTACAAGGCACTTCCTGGTGAAGCATTATTGGAGCTGTGTGAAAAACTCTTTTCTGCATAAATCCTTTCACTGCTGTTAAATGAAGCCTAATCAGAGTCAGCTCTCCAATGTCAGTGGTTTATTCATGGTTGATAGCCTGACTCATCAACTCTCCTGCTGAAGGCTGGTTTTACAAAGAAGGCTTTTACTTGAGAGGAGGGAGGGAAGACAATTCTAACAATTTCATCTCTGGGATTAGTAACCATCTTTGAAATGGCACTGCACCCAGAATTTTCTTTTAGGAAATACTCTGGCTCAGGAAAGCTTGTATCACAGAGGATGATTTCACATAAAGGAAAGAAGAAGACCGGCCAGTGAGTTAGTTTCCTCATAGTCTTATTTAGAGGCAACAACAATGTTTATTTGTGGATACATTTTAAATGACTTGTATAGATACTGGGCCTAAAGTAGGAACACTAATATACTTTTTCTAAAACAATGTTCTGCTGCAGGAAAACTACTGATCACTCACAACCCAAGGAATAAAGCTGTGGAATGAAAATAATTCTATTGCTTCTATGACCACAGCTGTGATATTATATTTGTGTCATAGGACTGTACAATCTTTAACAGAAAGAAGAACAAGACTCCTACTCTGGTCAAAATTAAATGAGACTGCAGTTTTTACAGAGGTCTTGGTAGGTTGTTTGGTAAAAGTGTTATGGTAATCATGGTGTAACAGCGTAAGAAGAATAAGATTTTCTGGGAAGTTATTCTCTATCAGATCAGTTTGCACCGATGAAATAGAAACAACTTTTTTTTTTTCCCAGAACATCTTCATCAGTTGTGGTCAAATCAGCCTTTCTTTGTTCTTGTAGAAAGGTGAAGGCTCCTAGTTGCTTGTGCTTTTATAGAGGTGTTGCTTAATTTTTTTTAGCAAAGGCTTGCTGAGATCTTTCTCAGTAGTTCTAGCTGTGAATGAGTATCCCACACTTCGATATGAGTACCATAAAGCAAGCAAGACAGCTTTTTTAGTCACCTTACTCCCTCATGAACTATTAGATACAGAAACTAGCATGCCTCAGTGGTGCCAGCTTCTCTTCTAAACTTAAGTCTAAAGGATTATCAGAATGCTGACGGATGCTCTGTCACATATACAAAAAAATACTCCAGGACATTTATGTGAACCAAGTGTCTGAGCCATGAAATGAGAACAGGTTGATAAATGTATTGAAATTTATCTTCTGGAGTAATCTACAGGAAAAAAGACCTTCAGTAACTACCAGTTAAAAGAAGGACTGATAATATGTCATCATAAAGAAAAAAATCTGATGATTTTGATCCTAAACTCTTCCTTTGTGTCCACTTCCTCTAATTTAGTATTTTCTTCTAGTTTCCTGTCTCCTATGCACTGTTTTTGTCACTGCTTTTGCTGGCTCTGCATGCACAGCACAAGGCTAGCAAGGGCTCCTCTGGCTAATCAAAGGGCCAAAGGGCAGGTACAAAAACATTTAGTAATTAATTAGCTAATATACTTCTTTTTCTCGAGAGACCACAGAAATCTTATTTGAGGCCAGCAGGTACTTGCCATTATCCCCGTTTTGTATGAGCCAATAAGGAGTGTTTAGGAAAAACTTTGATCTGCAGAACATTTCCAGCAGCAACTCAATACACTTAGGGGACTTGTTCTTTTCCTTTAAGGAATCAACTCTGTACCCTTTCAAAGTCTCTGTGTATGGTGAGAGTAGAGCTAAAGTCTAGTAAAGGTAAGACCTAGCTATTTTTCTTTCACGGGAATGCTCTCATTTTTTTCCATCTCGGTATGTGATATGTTCAGCACAATACAGAAGTGTGGGGGGAAAATAAGCAAAAAAGTTTTGGCAAGGCATACTCACCACAACTCAAATTGTTTTCTGCTTTCAGTGCTGAAGTTGGAATACTCCAGAATTCATTTTCCCAGTCTACAATGTTTCCTTTCACATCGCAGCTGAGGTTGGCCAGTGTTTGCGCATTCATGGTGAAATTCCAGAGGCGGAAGTTGTAAATGTCCCCATTTAGAGAACTCACTTCATTGCTATTAGAGCCCAGCACCAGCCTCCCATCTCCAGGGATAACTTTGTCAAAGATCTCCGGACAGTTCACCACATGATATGTACTTTTGGCATATATGCCTACAGTGCCCGAGAAGCTATCCCATACAAGACACAGCTGTTGAAAGGTTCCTGTGAAAAACTCTGCGTTTCGGGGCAATGCATTCTTAAGGATGCACTGTGTCCCTGCGATGGACAGAAAATGGCCTTTTATGGTCTTCCCAAAACTGAGGAGTTCTGTCAACAATGCATCGGTGTAGGAGAAAACCTTCCAGTCGTCGTTGTCATCGCTGTTGCCCTTGGTTGCTTCAAAGCACAGTGTGAACTGTCTAAGCTCTGGCACTGAGACGGTCTCTGCCACAGACACAGCATCAATGTCGGGAACCTGGGGAATGACGACTTTCTGATTCCTCAGAGACACAGCAACTAGAACCAAGAGCAGATAAGTAAATCAACAACAACATAAAAATTAATCATACAGGAATAAAGAGAGACTGGCAGCAGGGGTTAAAGTAACATTCATTAAAACAAACACTTATCAGGTCATTTTTATCACTGTAATATACCAACAGCACACACCAAGGGGAATTTGACTTAGGAGTGCACTCAGCTGAAAATATGCAGAGATCCTTTCAATGGCACAGAGACTGCTGTGTGACACCCAGTTAACAACCCCATAAGTTGCATAAGAGCAATATTAGGATGTATTACCTACTGACTTCCAACTCTGCTTCAGCTCACTTTATAAAAATTATTTCTCATTCATCTAGTAAGGATGCATTATGCAATGGAATAAACCAGTTATTTGAAAAACACAGTATGACTTGCTTTTAAGATGTATTATTTTAATTACTTGTCTGCATGACTGCAATACACCAATGAAGTTCAGGCCTTCCTTCTTTTGAATATTGCAATAGAAGAAAGACCCCATTACATTCCTTGGCAAACTGAAGCCTTTTGTTGCTGAATTCAGCTAATGGGTATTTCTGCACAGCATTAGGCATCTTCTCATTTTTTCTTCAGCAGCTTTCTGGTCAAATACTGCAATTGTGTGTTTATGAATATTTATATCCAAGCTGATCCCTATTTGCTAACAGTTGGGTCAGCAGTTTTGGATTTTGCACAAGTATCTAAAAATTTCTAGTCCTACTGCTATTTATGTATTGCTGTAAGGGTATTTAGGCAGAATTGCTCTAATTGTTGTTAAATATTCTCACTTGCATGGGCAAAATGGCAGACACTAAATGAAAAAAGTATCACATGACATGTACTTTTCCTCCATGAGTACATTCATGACAATTCTGTTCACTCTATTTCAGAGAACATTATTTTTCAAAATAAAATGTTAATATGCTCCGTTTTATTGGCACATTTATGGCAGCACAATTGTTCCAGCAAATTTGTCCACAGAAAAGTTTCCAGCTACCAGACATGCAAAGGTGTCTGGTACAGATTGCAACAGCCCTCGGTTTCACTTCTAGCTCCACAGTTCTGCATCACACCCTATCTCCTGCAAATGTCTGCTACCTCTTCCCCGTTTTCACAGTGTATATGCTCGAAGTTAAACTGTTTCTTGCAGAGCCTGAAGAATAACTGCCACAGTATTTAACTCCCAGTCTCCTGTGGGTTTTTTCAGTGATGTCACAACACTTACACTAATTACTATACCTATTCTCTTCTCAGAATGAAATGAAACCCTTTCAAATATGAAAGGGTGAGACAAGAGGGAAGGATGACCATCACGCCATACCCAGGAAAAGACACAGATATATGGTGTATAAGGATTCCGTGTTGTCTGTGGTACTGCAAGTTCCCTTTGCCAGCTGCTTGCAAAGACTCTGAGTTCCAAATGACCATATTTGGACATACACAAGAACATAATTTGACCAATATATACATAGTAAAATAACATAAAGCATTGCACATTATCCGCCAACCCAGCAACTGCATAATGGGAGGGAATAGAGAAAAATACTGGGCTTTTATAGCTACTGGATTTACTTCATAGATTTATTTTTCTTCCCAAGGGAAAAAGCATGCTGTAATGATTTTATAGATAGAAAAAGCGTTGAACTCTCCATTGAAAACAGGGGCATTTTTTACTGGGTTAATTATACTGTAAGCTCCTTTGCGTAACATGGAAAGTGTTCCAGAAGAAGCATAAGGATTCAAGACTTGAAAAAGAAGAAAGCTTATTCATATGAGCACCATCTAGCCTGTGTTATGGTGGTCAGAAAAGTTATGGATCACCTGGTCACATTTAAACAGTACAGAAAGATAAATAAATGGGACTTTGCTCCCATACTGAAGAAGTCTACTCAACTTTGCTGTATGCATCATACAGATTTAACCAGTGGCACCTTCCCCATATACTGAAAAGACAAAACTGACGAGTATTTTGTCCACATGGAGAAACCTGAATCCTGCCATCAATATTAAGTGCAGATCTCTTTCCTGATTGCTGTTGCACAGTCAGTCATCACACTGATGAATTCCAACGTTAGTATCAGAGAAACTGGTTATTCTCTGAGGAAGAATATACATATACTCTTGGAATAGTCATCCAGATGTTCCAGAATACTTTCAGAATGATGTTAATTTTTTTCTCTTAGGAAGATCCTGAGATTAGCTCAATTGGTTAGAGGATGGTGCTAATAATGACAAGGTTGTGGGTTTGATCCCAGTGTGGGCCATTCAATTCAGAGCTGAACTTCATGATTCTTTCTGGGTCCCTTCCAACTCAGACTATTCTGTGATAACTGGATTACAATGGGCATGGGGTATTTTGACACATTTTCTCATGAAGAATGTACAAACCTTACTTGCATCTCACTGTCTCACATCTCATACCACCCTTCACGCATAAGCAAGACAGGAGTCTTTAGACTCTATTTTACAATCCCTTACAGGGAACACTGGTCTCCTGCCAGCTGATGGGCTTTTCAGTATAGTTTGGTGCTTTAAGGGATGCCTTCTGCTGTTTCTAGCTCCCCTGCTTTCATCTGTTCTGTCACAGATGCTGGAAGAAATGTGTCAAACTTTAGTGAGGTCTGCAAGTGTCCGCATACCAAGTACCTGTTTGAGAGTGTGTTGTTACCACCTCAGTGAATTGTGCTTTTAATCTGGGCTACTGCAGTCCTGCTTAACTGTATGCTAGATTTACATGACATTGCCTCAAGCATTTCTGTACTAACACAAGTCTGTTGGCTCTTCTTCCTCCGCTTTTGGTGACTGAGTGACTTCCACTTACTGGTGGAGTTATTACTTTCGCAGTTAAGTGTTACTAGGAAATTATTTACCATGACAGACCTTCAGCTGGTGTAAATTGACATAATTCCCCTAAGAATGGCAAAGCTGCATTGGTTTACTGTAGCTAAGGATACGGCCCATCCATCTGCTATTGGTGTGCTGCAGGAGGTGGCAAGCAGGAAACAAACATTTGTGTGGGTGCCCAACTTGATATAGACAACAGGACTCTGCAAAACTTAGTTTGAAACTGTTCCTACAGAAAACTGAGCAGCCACACAAAAGCTGTTCTATTCCCAAACTAATTCCCTCCCACAACTCACTCTCTTATGTCTGTCTTTCCCCACATGTATTTTGTCTTTTGTACACACTGCATATTTGGATGTATGTACCACTAACGTCTTTTTAAACTACATTTCTAGGGAGCAAATCATGTGTCTTTGAAAGGCCTTTTCCTTTCCAGCTTTGCATTACTTTGTGAAATTCAAAATCGAACAAACTAATTAATTTTATTATTTAAAAATTATAAATTCTGAGAAATGGAAAAAATACAGCAGCATTCCCCTCATTCTGGGAGAAATTAATGCTTTTGCTCCGGTATCACATTTTTAATACTTAAAAATGGTGTCAGCTTGAAGTACAAGCTTTGAAACTTCATGTGAAGTGAGAGGGTGTGCAATTTTTCACATGACCTGAAGTGAAGGGGTGTGCAACCTTTTGGATGGCTTTTGGAACTCTTTGCAAGCATAGGAGAGCATACTACTGACATCTGCCATGTGGATGCGTTGTGGTTTCAGTGTGTGCGCACACTGACGTCCTATGGTCCACATGCTTTTATAACTTGAAAGCAGAACATCATGATCCCTTTTCCAAGACCCTTTTCTGTATCCATTTCCAGGTTAAATGTTACTATGATCTTTGTCTGTAACTATGTTCTGGAAGTAACATAATTGCACAACCGCAAGCAATAAGTAGAATATAGTTATAATTTGCTGTAGAGGAATGCAGCCAGCTCTCCCAGCATCCAGTCAAAACCAAGATGTCAGGTGAAAGTTACACATTTGGATTAATGAAATCAAATGAAGCCAGCCTCAGCCCAGATGCTTAACAGCAAGCCTTAAAACAGAGCTTCTGAACTAATATATATGTGAAGCATTAAAATAAAAGTCACTGGTGAAGGTCTTCGATACTTTTACTCACACTGGGGCATAGTCTTCTTTTTCAAAAGAAAAGGGTATTTTCCAAGACCATTTAATTTTGATGGTGCTATCCACGAGCATAAGGTACTATTCAATTTGGCATGGAGGTAATACTCCTGCTTCCATGAAAGTACATTACTTTTGTACATGCATATATACATGTGCATATATACATGTAGGTATATATACACAAAGGGTTCTCTGCCTACGTTTGTGGACCTTTCCTCTCCTCCTCATTAAACACAGCTGAGGTCAACATTGCATCTTTCAATTCCAATTGCAACTCATCCCTTACAGTCATACTTAAACATTTAAATATTAAAGAAGAATAAAGAAATAAATCATTTTGCATAATCTGACTGCATATGATTTTTTATGATCCATTTGATTTTACAACTTCTTACAATAGAGAAATAGTTTTGTTTATTTCAAATAGAGAAGCCTTTCAGAAAATTTGCTTTGACTTTCAGAAGAAAACAGGTGCTGCTAGAATTATTACCACATTTATTTTGTCAGCATGAAAGGACCTCGGTAGAGAGAAGTATTTTTAGCTCCTCTGTGATGTTACCTCTTTTCTTTTCAGGACTGCACACAGATTTTGATTATATAATCATGCCTACTTTTTTCTTATGATTCCTGGGAGTTACTATCTTAATTATTTTAAAATACATATGTGTGATAAATATTTTTAAAATAACCATGAGGAAGATGTGCTTGCAACTGAAGAGAGAACCACCAAACTTCCCTGATCTGTGTTTTCAGAGCCAGCCAACCTGCAGAACATAACTGTACTACAATAATATAAAAGCTCAATGCAATACTGATGTTCAGCTTAAGGTGTGCAACTTCTACAAAAAGAAAGTCTACTGAGAGCATGCAATGGGAAACTATAACCTTGAAGTGGAATAAACAGTGATAAATATGGGGTTTGTCAGTGACTGTCCTAATGCCCTTTGTTACCTCACTGCCCTTTACTGTCTAATTTACTGTCTAATTAATTCTAATTAATGCTCTAAACAAAAAGCCAAACACCAACCAGAAGTTATTTGCACACTTATCTTCTAGGAAAAAAAGCATGAGTGTCTTTTTAAAACCTTTAAAACCACTGTTATGTATTTAAGAAAGGGAAAGAAAGGTCAAGGAACTGAAATGACAGGCAGCCACTTGGCAATAACAGTTCATCCCTGGGAGTTTGTTCCAGAGGCTGGATGAACTCTGAGAAGTTCTGCTTTCTGCACAAACTTCTCCCCACTGTTGGGAGTTACTTTGGGCCAGAGGTCTGGGCTGATCTTCCTTCTGGCTCAACTAAGTTCACTCTCATGCTCTCCTTTAGGTTTCTATGACCCTCTGCAGGTGTGCTGACCTGAAGGACAGGTATCCTACTTCCAAATCCTCCAGCATAAATTGGCAGAGAGAGAACTGTTAAGCCTAAAATCTTTGCATGTGAAGAGTTTTTCTAACACACTTCTGGTCATGTCCTAGAATAAAATAACTTTGATCCAAAGAAAAATAAATTAGCTAACAAAAGACACAAGATAACCCTGTAGCCTGTTAAGTGCAGCCTCCCCCATTCATTCTCTTCTCATGGAGGACTTGGTTCCTTTGGGAAGTGTCATTCTAATCCTCACAGGACATTTCCTTATAATATCTATAATGGGATGAAATGTTTTGGACTTACTTACTTCTTACATAGCTGGCATTAAAACCTTTCTTTTGGATACTGAAGTCACTTTTAAATGACACAATCATTTCATTTCCAGTAGAATTATAGGATAATCCTTTGGCAGTGATGCCACAAAGGTTCATTGGGCTTTCTCCATTGTCTAATGTCAGTGAATCATAAATGCAACCCGGAGCTTCTTCAATGTCAAAATCAATAAATGTTAGCTGTATGATATATCCATGAGGTGCTCGGATGATCCACTTGCACGCTTGGCTGTTGGGATAGTCACTGGGGAAGCATGGAGAAGTGAAAATTCCAGAGGGGTCAGTTAGCACGGTCCTACAGTCATAGCATCCGTAAGCTGACAATAAAAACAGAGAAAACTGGAGGTCAGGCAGATGTAACTTAAGAGTAAAGTAACCATCAACACAATAACTAAATGTATTTCTATACTTAAAAAAATATAAACAGAGATGGGAGGCAGAAAGGCAGAAGAAGGCCCTGCTTCTAGTGGGCAAAATGTTGGAGTATAGCAAAAGCATATTTTATGTAAGAAATTCTATAGCAAAGAAATATAAATTAAATTGCTAAATATTAACTTGTGACCATGATATATATATCTACCAATGATATTGGCCTGATAAAGGCAAAGTGAAAGCACTTTTTTTCAATTCAGAAAGGCAAATTCTAAAACTGCAACTTCTAAAAAGATCATTCACAGAAAGTAAAATATCATTCACATTTTCTGGCTGATGGTCTGATGCTGACAGTAGGTTATCCCAGCAGCTCTATGACATGCTATTGATTCCAGAGAAGTGTCCCTGTAAAGGAGCAGCACAAGAGTTGGGCTGAAGAGCAGCAGAAGCAGCAGTCTCCAAAGGTTAGTCATCTGCATTTCCAGCTAATGCATTCCACATCACCCAGAAGGGTAGCAGCGAGCTACTGGCTTTTGAATCAACAGTAAATTACTGCTTTCTTCCCATGCTGACTCAGCTCCATTGACACATTTGTGGCAGTCAGGCTTTAAGAAATTCTTACCCTATTTGTCATACTCCTTTGCTCACCTGCTGTGTTTACCCGCGAGAATTTCAAGCCCAGTTAGTCCCCAGGGTTGCATTTCTTGTTTGGTTTACATTTGCTCATTTATCACATATTTACTTAGCGTATTATATGATATCATTACTGTGAACTGCCTACTGCTAAAATCTGTAGCAGTTTGCCAAAGCAGCCCTGAACAAAACAGGTGGGAACCGAATATCACCAAGAAATAACCAAAGAAACTAACTGGCCCATTTACGCTGAATTACTTTGCAAACATTTCATCAAGCCACAATCCCATGTCAAATCCTACAAGGATGAAAAAAAACGCATTATTAGGTGCCCAAACTAAAAACAACTTAAAAAGTTGTCGAGTATAAATTACGTACAGAACAGCTATATAATAGGAATAAATGCAACTAATTTCTCCAAAGAGCCCTTGATGTTTCTTTCCACTGACAAGGTCCTGATATTTTTCAGTCCCATTTAAATGGTGTTTGGCCCAAGCAAATGGACCCTGACCCTGTGAAGTTGCAAGCCAAAAAAGCAGTTTACATCGGCATTTAGAATTGGGAGGTATATTTTACAGAGTTTTTATAATTTTTATCTGCAAAGCATGAATTCATAAGGCCCCAATGAGGTAAAGAGACTGTTTGGGCTCTCAGAGCCAAATGCAGGCTGATTACACTAGGAAAGCTCAGTGGGAGGCTTATTTTTTCAAATGAGAAAAAAGGACTGTCTGAAAGATTTGCAGGTAGCTTTGGGAAGAAGTGGTGCTCCTGGAATTCAAAAACTTGATCTGTGTAGTACAAAAAAAAAGCCTGTCCATTTCCAATTTCTCTTCAAATCTTTACAATCAAAGGACTATGCTCACCTGCACTGCAACCCTGGTGTTCCATTTATTAACCAGAGAGGCAATATTTACTTATTAGTATGGTGACTATAAATCCTGCAGTACAAACAGATGACGGCTTCATCCAGTGGATTTTGCACAGACAGGTATCAGTTTTCAGAGAACCACCCTAGACTGAGAGGAGAACGAACAGGAAAAGCATGCTCTGTGCCACAAGCCACTGCAGGCAGTGTCCTAGTCCGGGGCGAGTGAGTCTCTACAGGGCAGAGCACCTGTAAGACGGCTCCAGCTGGAAGACTCAGTTATCCAGGATCCTGACTGCTAGGATGAGGGTTTACAGGGGCTGAGGATTTGGCAGCACACCTCACTCACTCTGCTTCTCATTCCTGCCAGAGAAATAAATGACACAGAGCTCTCTGGGCAGTTGAGAACTTTCCCTGGCCACTCAGATGGACCTGAAGCCAGGGACTGAAGTTTTAAGTGATGTAAATACATATAGGAACATGGGTGTTAATGCACACATTCATCCTGGGACACCTGAAGTAATCTTAAAGGCATTATTTCTGTCACAGTAAATATTAAAACATAAATGTTACTTATGATTTTTTAAAATAATTTAATCTTTGCAGGAATGTATTCTCATTTTATTATATCCATATTGTTTTGTTGGTTTTACAGAACTAATGCAAAAAAACAGCCCCTAAATTTAGGTAGGAAAATAAGTGCTCAAAACTTTGCATACACAGAAGAAACAGATTTGGTAAGCAAAATAGTTGGTTTTTTTTTTTTGAAGTGGGTTGGCTCCATTTTGGTATAGTAGCTATTCTGTCCATGACTGCAATTTGAAGTAGAAATATCCTGTTTTCATGCAAATGTCCACAGTAGTAAGTAAAAAGAAAAGAAAACAAACAACAAAACTATATATAAACAGAATGGTTTTGAATGGAACGTTTTGCACAGCTTCTCATGAGACAGTTATTTTTCTATAAACATCACCTATTTTACTCATTAAAGAGAAAAATTTCTGTGGCAACCTTAGGCTGTCAGCCAAAGCTGACAGATATTTTGCAATCCCATTGGCCCAGAGCAGTTCTGAACTGCGGAGAACGAATACTTGTTGCAATACACACCACAAACATTTCTAGAAGAAATCCAAGATATTTTATTGATTTTAATGGCAACAAATTTAGCTATGATGTTCCTGGTTAGGAGCCCCACATACCCAGAATCTGCCTGTCAAGTAATTTTTACCACCATAGACCACAGGAAATTCACTCTCTAAATATATTTTATACACAAAATGCCTTTCTCTTTCTCACCCTTTATCCTTTCCCAAACCAAAATGAACACCCTTTTCAGATAGTGAAATCGAGGACTTAATTTCAACATTTCCTAAATTGAAAGCTTCACTGGGTAATTCATTTGTTTCCATTACAAGAATACACTGGAGTAAAGTTTTCATTTCATAATCACTTTTTTTTCTGCATCATACTCATACTTCCTATAATAAAGAATATTCAAGTATTTAGTGTGACACATCAACACTAAACTAAAAAGGGAAATTAATAAATTCCTCAGGAGCTAGTTAGACCTTTCACCAAAGTTATCTAAGTGATTCAAAAATGTTAATTGACTTCAGAAGTGGAACAGACTGTAGGGGAAATGGCTTTTTCCTATCATGGCATGGAGATAATGGGCAAAAATGGTAAAACTTTCCACAGATTTTGGGTTCCTCATCAAAGAAATGAAACTACTGATTTTCCTTAACTACTTAGTATTTGTACAGGGTTTTATATGTGCAAAGCACACTACCAGTGACTTTAAGCTGTAGCTGGGAGAGCACTCTGACAATCTGGCCCACTGTACAAAATTCAAAAATGAGTATTTATTGCCCAATAAAAATTTTGGTCAAAGCAATTTGGCCACTTTTAATAGGAACTTATCAGTAAAAGCAGGGATAGAATCCCGTTCTCACGGTTGCCAGTTTTCCTAACCATGAAACCATTCCCATTCTTGCAGGAGTTTCCTGACTATTTTACATATACACCTTTTAATTTCTGTGAAGCAGAAAGTACCCTATCCTAGTCTTTCCTACACCATGCTGAATCATCTGAAGACTGCCCTAAAATTAAGGGGCTAAGGGAAACAGTATCTGACTCATTAATGATTGCACCACACAGACAGACCTGTGTATCTGCAAACCTCATATCCTATGAAACAAAATTAATTGCCCAGCTTGTTCTGTCCACTGTTTTTTTCTCTTTAGAGTCCCAGCACTGAATTCCACTATATGAACTCATGAAGACAACCCTAAGTACTGAAATAAGCAATTTCAAAAGTGACTTTCATGAGTCATTTGTGGCCAGCTGAAGCCACAGCCAGACAGAGAGCTACAAAGCCCAACTGCAGATTTGGGAAGGAAACATTCTTAATATAATCTTATCCCATACATTCGTACTTCCCTTTTTATTTTTTTTTTCTTAAATGACTAACACTTTCCAGCATTTGCCTCCAAAATCTGTGCTAATATTCATATTTTCCTCTAGCTTTTCACACTTCTCTACTTTTCTCCATTGTCATCGTTTACTCCTAAAACCTGTCTTTTGTCCTATTATACTCAGCACTTCTTTCTCAGGCATGAGTTTTGACTTCTAACTCTCCACCTGCTTTCATTTCTGCACTTTTCCAACCTTGGTGAAGTGCTGGACAACAAATTTTGTTTGGCCAAGAATTTTTATAAGAGTGCAAAAGCAGTCCAGCTTGGGACACTGTCTATTTCAGCCTTAAAGACCCCAATTTTGTGAAGGTTAGGATCCAAAGAAAACAGGGTCACTGGGGGGAAAAAGTCCGTACTTGCAGTTTGTGCCTTATCCAGTTTGTTTTCACATTAAATTATGTTTCGCACTGGAACTTTCTTTTCCCAGCTGAAGCACTCAGCACCTGACAGAAGTGTAAATGACTCCACATGGTTAGGCAGTGGCACAGGATACCAATGATAGCTGGGGTGGGTTGAATTTACCCTACCAGTATGTTTTAAAAATACATTAAAAGGTTTCCTCATAAAAGTAAAACAGAATGCTGCTGGATTTAATTTTGGCATAAAAATTAAATCTCTTTCTCTCTGTGGATGATACTATATTCATATGAAAATATTTGGAAATAAATCGATGTAGCTCTGGAATTGAATTTTCAGAAAACAAACTAAAACATTTTATGTTAACTCTGGTCGTATTCAAGTGGACAACAAAATCTCCCCTGCCTGACAGAATTAGGCCAGTTCTAAACCACAGAAAATCTTAGCTAGAGTGCCTAGCACTTTAGACATAAAAAAGCAGTACAGAATTAATTATAATTTGTTTTCATGTTGACATCTGAGACCTTTTAAGCACTTTTCACATATTTGAAAAGGCAGCACTTACAGGGATGGTCATTTGAACTACGAGAGCACAGGCAGATGACACAGCAGAGGCACTTGCAAGTGTGCAGTGATGCCCAAAATAGAAGAGAAACTTTACAATCATTTCCTGTCACAGCACAAAAAAACCACCTAGTTTGATGAACATTAGGTGGAAAAAAGTTTTGCTTTGTAATAAGCAATTAATTGTTCAGGGTTTTTTCTATTTCAAGGATATCATAACACGAATATGGCCAAACATTAGGTTAGATGTATTTATGACTGCAAATAGATGGGTGAATGAGGTCAGCAATGGGCACACCTGCAGACAAGCACAAGGAAGGGCCAAACCACCAAGATGTGGGTGGGCTGGAATGGCTACAGAACAAACAAACCCATGTTATTCCAGCAAGACACAAACACCAAACCCAAAACAGCTATCCTATGGCAGAGGCTTGGACAGTAGCTTATCTTCACCTTAAAAATAATTTTGAACGTAAAGGCACTCTGTAGATCTACAAAAATGTCCATATGCTAAGTGTGGGCATATTAATTGCAAGGAATTGTCCTATCATTTACTCTGAACTTAATGTTCTGCTCTGCTTACTCACTTGTAAGTTAGTTATGAGATTAAGACCTATTCAATTTGTTTATGCAAAATAGGAAGCCTAGCACTCTTCTGGAGCCTCTGCAGACCACGTACGCTGCTCTCTGTGCAACCCACACTTTGATTGAGCTCAGTCTGGAAAAGTTCAAATGAGGAGATGTGGCAGGTTTATTTTTGCTTCTTTATTTACTCTCCAAATTGTAGAACCTGTATGATCTCTCAAAAAGATCCTTATTCTGCTACAGTATGCTGATAAATATTACTATACGTCACATATAATTTAATGTTTGCAGGTATTTTAATTGTCAAATTAAACAGACAATCCTAATTCTATTTAAACATTCAGATTTAAAAATAAAATAAAGGATTATCTCTGTAATAAACAGAAAGGAAGACTCTCAATCTGATGTGTACAAAAGTTTGTCCCTTCACATACAATGTTACAGGGTGGAGGTCTACTGCTTGAAAATATGACTGTGATTGTGTATAAATGAAGACACCCCTGATTTGTAATTGTCATATGGAACAATTTCTACTTTAGCATTTCTACAATATGCACAGCTCTGAATTCCCAAAAGTCTTGAGCAAATCCTATAACCTCACAGATAAGCTTTGAATTTAAGCGTGGACTTAAAATTCAGCAACTGTTTATAGTCCTTTCCTGCACAATGGTGTCTTTGAGTCCTGTATTTGAAGCTTTACAGTCCTGTCTTCAGCCTTGCAGCCCCCTCAAGGCTGAATGGGAGAGCATGACTCCATAACTGCTGCCGTCTGAAATCACAGGGGAGGCACGGCACAGACCCGAGCAGGGAGGAAGGCTGTGCCATCCTCTCTAGTTCTGACCATTTTCTTTTCCTTTTAATGAAAGGATTAATAACTGGACCAGAATAAACAAACACCCATTCAGGGAGAGAGATCCACTCTCAAACACACAGGATGCATATGGAAAGGTGGTTACCATGTGATTAAGTAAGGCTGATTGAATCTGGGGGAAGAAGGAGGTTGATCTTTTATACCAAACTGCAATGAAATAATTCCTTCCAGAATCTGATTTTCCTTCCAAAATGACTTCCTGCCTGAAGCTCAGGAAAGGCAAGGTTTAATTCTAATTCAGCCATGGACTTTCTAAAAATGCCACCATGTCCAAGTCTTTTATTCCCTGCCCTCCCCACTTAAAAAAAAAAAAAAAAGCATTATTCCTCTGGGTAGGGTTCAAACCCATCCCACCATCCTTTGTTACTACTATGTCATACTTAACTTCCAGTTCTGCAAAGGCATCAGTAGCAGGCTTTGATACTGGACAGTTTGTGTGTGGACAAATATATTTCAATTCACCCTTGGGGTTTTTTGAATTTCCGCAAACACTGAACAGTCAAACTGCAGGTCATGAAAATCCCAGGCAGTGTAGTGTGGGTCATCAAAAAATGAAACTCAGTAAAATTTAAATGTTTTTCTAAAACCTAAAATACTCAAAATATTTTTTTGTTATTAATAGATGTAGGATATATAGAATTCCCAAGAGGATAAACACTACAAGTTTTTCTGTGAAAGCACCTGCATATACTCATCAGTAATATAACCAGCATATTTTATAAAATAAAATTTTATAAGCTTTACATGAGTGAAAATTTACATTACTCTTCTGTAAGACATAATCAGATGTATTTTGCAGAGCATAAGTACAATAAAGTTGTTAGCAAGAATCTTCCGTATTTGTGATATTCTTCATTTGCAAATGTGACTCTTTTGGTTGATTTGTAAGGAATCACTATTTTAAGCACTATTAAAAACTCCGTCCAGCCTCTCATTCTGCATCATTCCCATTGCCTCATCTTCACAGTACTCCTTGTACCCAGCAAGAATTTAAAGCCTCCATATTCCTGACTGGAAATAGCACATAACCCTGGCAGAGTCTTTTATAATTCAATGAAAGACAAGATTGTGCTCTCACAAAATAATTCAACAATTGGGTTTTGGCCACTGAGCCAGGAGACAAAGAGCGTACTATGTCCTGGCCAGTCCTATCAGCTTGCCTTGCATCATCTTTTGCTGATGCGTTATGTCCTGCAACACATGGTTTAAATGGGTGAACCAGTTGGCACACCTAGGAATAATAAAATCTCCTCCCAGGCTAGTATAGAGACTTATATAAAAGTGTAACTGTTGTCTATGAATTTTCTTATTATTCCTGCTTCCTGTTGCTCTAGCCCTTATTGCTTATCAGTTTATTAACAAATTATATTTGTCATCACATGGAATTAGAACTGATTATTTTCTCTCTTTTGTAAGATGAGAACAAAGCACTTAATTAATGAAATCATATGTGGCAAATTGAAAACTGATAAAAGACAGTATTTTCTCTTACGTAACAATGCCAGCCTGTGGAACTCTGACCTGAAAACTATCAAAGCAGGGAACATAAAACTTAGAAAGTGAACAGACATTCTCCCAAGTATCTAATAGGACCTCTGAATCCCTCCAGACATAAAATAATTGGTAAGACATAACTGTAAGAAATTATAAACCTCATGGCTTATGTTTAAAATTAATCTTAACCAACTGTCCAGGAACAGTATTAATAGCTGCCTCTTGGTCATGGACAGAATCCTAGTCTCCTGCCCATATGGCTGCAGCTCAAGGCCAGCTCAGACAGGTCTTCTTGAAACCCTTCCTGGGTATGGCTGAGCAGCCAGAACACATCAGAGGCCATTCCCAACATGCAACCTGGATACAGCTACCCTCGTTTTTTGTAACTGTGTGCACTTGAGACGCAGCATGAGCTGGCCTCTGAGGCAGGGAACAGCCCTGGGCATATCTCATTTACTGGAGTGGAAGTGGCCACTGCATGCGTGGAAAAGCAAAAGAAGCCATGTGAGGCTGAGCAGAAGGCTCTGTCTTGTGCAACTTTCATAGGAGACAATTGAGCGGTTCTTGTTAGTTTTGTTGTTCAAACACTACACAGAAATCTGGGAGAAACAGGTGGTATTACATCCTGTTTCTAACATCATAATCAAAATTATCTTTCAGGATACACTTGAGGTCAGTAACAGTAATAATGTACCAAAAAAATCAGGAAGAGCAAAGCTTAATTTTTAAATTAGGTTAAGATTAGAAAAGCAGACATGAGAATAGTAAATTACTGACTCAGGAAGCATTTACCATGAACATAGGCAGTAACCAGCTACTACTAAATCCAAGAGCAGGCTTTCCACTAAAACCAGGAGAGCAGAAGCTGATTTGCACTTCCTCTTAACACAACTGTGTAACACGATCCTACACCGAGAGAGATTATGCTACTAATTTTTTCAGAAATAAATATATAAACCACAGCTTTATTCTTCATCTTTTCATTAGGCACATAGTTGGACTGGAACTTTACACAGGTTTAAGGTGTACCACTCATATGCACTCGTATGTTGACACTTTGGACAGGACGTTTCAGGGAACTGACCTCTTGACTTCTCAAGACCAGCATCCTATCCAGTCCTCAAAGGTTATCATCCAAGCATTGACATTATCAGTATTTGTTATGTACTGGATCTCCAAAACTTTATGATAGTCCTGGAAAGGTAAGAGCTGATGCACTTGAGTGGGATGCCAGCACAATACAGAGACCGTTAGAGATTCAGTGCATTTCAAGATATTCCGTACTGCCCCCTAGCCCCATTTTGTGTTGGAATTCAGTAGGTATTTATTTCTGTAGGGTTATCATTGCCGCTAAAAAAGCTCTGACCCCTCTTGATCACTCTAGCACAGATATCCTACTCCCTGACAGCGACCAACTTTATCACAGCAGTGACTCCAGCAGGTTTTGATTGATCTGGGAAATTGAGGGAACCAGCTACAATAGAAGAAAATACGTTCAGAGCCAGGGTGGGGGCCCCGCACTGCCTGTTTCCCCTTAGTTGTTTGGTTTTGTGCCAATGAAAATGGAAGTGGAAACAAACACACTGACTGGGTAAATCAGCCCTGACCCATACGAGTGGAGTTCACACTGTAGACAAAGTTATGGATTTCCCCCAGAGGGAGGGGGTAATGTGAAAATCCTGTGTTACACCCATTGTAACTTAAGAATATTTTCATTGGCATTCCTGTGATAATCTTATAAAAATAACAGAATTGACTTGCTGGTTTTGGCCTGAGTTGGATTTTTTTTTCCACAAAGTAGCAGAAGTTTGGGACAAAGAAAGGTATTGACAGTTCAGTTTAGATATGCTGCTTAAAAAGGTAGTAACTAGTACGTATACAGGTGAGTACAATGAGAACATAAATTAGCATACATGTCAGTAAAAAGAAAATTAAGTCAGGGAAGGGATGGGGTGGGAACAGGTGAAGGGTTTTTTGTGAGGTTGCTACATGTAACATAATGTTTTCAATCTGGGATCTACATATCCCACTCCATCACAAATTGTGTTAAGATTTATGAGAGGAATGATCATCAAGAATGTTGTACTTCTGTCTCCTCCTCCTTTTGTCTCAAGAAGTTCTGGCTGCTGGCTCCTACCTGTTCTGCTGCTGCACTGTTATAATGAAGATCACAGCCTCAGCTAGAGTAAATGGATGGGTGCAGTTAGATTCAACACCAGGCTGCACAACATGAAGAGCTGTATGGCTAAATAAATTCTCAGGTATCATTCATGCAAACAAGTGCCACACTTCTCTGGGAAGTAGTTAAAAAAATGAGTGGGAAAGCAGCTGACAATCTTGCAGTGAGGAAGAGTGGTTTGTAGGAACTTGAGTTCCCACCACCTGCGCAGATACAGGTTAAAATAATGTTACAGGTGATCTTGGTAAACCTCAGTCATACAGACACACACATTTCTTCTACATAGACATTGGAAACAGACTAAAGAAGTTGTAAGGATTAAATTCTTGGGTAACAGAATATTCTCTGCAGTGAAAGTAGAAAATACTGCATTTTCACCCAGCAAATCCAACACATACCCAATATCAAAAGTAGTTTCCATTTGTTCCAGGATGCATTCAAAATCTTTTATTGCTTATAAGAGGATAGTTCAGTTGCAGAGTTTTCTTTCCCAGGCTTCAATGTTGGAATGTCTTTTCTGGCTGCTACTATCAGTATTCTGAATAGGCCTCATTTTCAACTCCTATGAAGACCTCTAAAAAGCACAAGGTAGGGGGGTTATTGTATGGTTTATCAATTATATTCTTCAAGCTTTTTCTGTTTATAGGCCAAATTCCGTGTTAAGATTTTTTTTTAGAATTTTTTAGCTATTCCAGAAAATCTGGTATTAATTACATGGATCTCTTGCAGTAGATGTTGAAACTACATTTTGCTGTTGTTTAAAAAGTCACAGAAACTATGCAAAATTACTTTACACTGGAATTCACTATTATAATAAAATACCAAGGCATTCTAGACATACTGGGAAACACCAACTCAAAACTGATTTCATACAGAGTCTTTGAAACATTTTAATCCTTTTACTACTTGCCCTCTCTATGAGTTTTCAAAGTATCTATTTCAGTATTATTTGGGCTACTTATATTTCAGTAGTTCAGTATTTTTTGGGTCCTTTTATTAAGTTATTAGAAATATATGCCGTTGGTAATAAATTAGTCTCATCTGATCTGCAAGATGTAGCAATCTAAGTCAAAAACTTTGGGATTTTTTAACATCACAAAATAATAAAGAGTTTTTTTATTACACACAGAAATATTCTGTTCTAGCCCATCAGAGAAAATCAGCCATTCTTTCACCTTCCACAGACAATAACATATTCAGTGTTAACACTTCTTATTCAATGAGTTCTGCCCAGACCAAACTGAAAAGATGTCCTGAATAAGGATATCGGGTATTTTCTTGTACACTTTTAATGGAAGGGTGAGAAGACTGGAAAGGGTGAGAGCTTCTTCACTAAGGCAAGATTTCACCTTTCCTACTTCATTTAGGGACTTGCTGGAAATAGTCCAGCTACACAAGTAAAAGTGAGATCAGAAATTACTTCTCAACATTTTTCATTGATGAGAACAGAATAATGCTGTGTACAATATGGCAGACTAATATTTATTGCGGTGGGGAAGTGTGTGCATATTGGGCATTTAATGTTACTCATATCTCTAATACTGTTTTTTGCTCTATATTCTCAAACAAGACATTCATTATAATTTTGAATAATTTCAGTTATACAGCCTCTAGAACTGCTTTCTTATCATATTGTTTCTATCAGATGTAAAGATGGAAGGGATGGGCATACCTAAGTCAAAACAGTAGTTCCTTCACTGATGTATCACTGATTTCCACCCCTGATATGTTGGTGTATTTCTCCTCACATGACAGCTGAAAAGAAACCTTTGTGAACACAGACTGCAAAATCTTGTACTGAACAGCCAAGTGTCTCCTCATTGCTTCCATTAAGCTTACAATAACTGATCTTTGTGTGACTATACCTGAACCTTTTATTTTTCGTCAGTCTGGGCTATGCAATTTATTTTTCTAACCTCCATCCAGTACTGCAACTGCTCTAGACACTGAACTCCCACTGCAATCAATCAAAAATTCTCCCCACACATTCCAGTGCTTTTTCCAATGCTAAAGCATTTTTCTACCAGTTCCCTAAAGAAAAATATTCCATGGATGAATGGACTTCAAAGTTAGGAATTTGATTCTGATCAAACTACAGGCATTTAACTCCTTCAGTATGGACACTATGAGCCCCAGTTCCCTTTTTGCATCTTGCTTCTTTACTGAAAGAAAACTCCACATTTACAGTGATCAGATCAGAAATAAGTAACTGATTAACTGTCTTTTTTTTTCAACTATGACCACTTACCACATGAAACCGGAAAATTTTCTCTCTTTAAGCAAGAACAACTATGATAAGCTTGACTAAGTTTGACTTTAAAACTTAAGTTTGGCTTTAAAACCTATCTGTTAGATTCTAAAATGCTTTATGTCTTATTTCTAGTATTTGTCTACATCTTAAAGAACAGGTTTACAGATATTGATGTGATGTTTTTAACATGTCTGCAAAAATGTTAAACTGGTCTCTGTGTTAACAGCATGTACAGTAGTTAGTTACACAATACTAGACAGCTTTAATCTCAATCACCAGGAGAAATTATTTCTTAACTGAAAGAGGAATTCTGAAAATAGACTTCCTGTTTGTTTGGGGAAACTTCTTGTTTCCCCAAATCAAAATCAGCAAACTATTCAGCTTCACATAAGACCAAGAATGCTTTCTTAGTCTTAACAGAACTTGCTTCATGTGAAGGAATTTATTTTCTGTGGTGGTTCTGCAGTCATCAGCATTATTTGGAAACAACATCTAAAGCACTTGCCATTTAATGGAAACTGCACTTTTACAATTGACTTGCTCTGCAATTTCTGAAACCAAACCAAACCAATCAAGCAAAGGAAACCTCTTTCATGAATCTGTTATTTACATATAAAGCAGACAGGAAAAAGGTATTTTGTTAGCTCTGGAGACACAGTTTAAGGAGGTTTTAAAAGATTAGGAAGTACAATGACAGGTGCACAGTGTTCCTTAAAATGAGACGGGAAGTGAGTATGAGACAAAACTTTACGGCATCATCCTTCTATAAAACTGTGTGAACAAACTGTTCTCTCTTAATAATGATTATACACTCACATTTACAACCAAGTGTTGTGCCTTTACTTGACCTTTAACACATTGTACTGCATTAATTGCCTCAACTATTCAATTAAAGAAAGCCAAGTACTGGGTTGCTTCCATATTCCTTCTGTCTGAGGTAATTTTTTAAAATATTTTCCCGAAATATTAAACTCTGCCATTGTTTTGTATTCAACAAAGTTCTGAAGTTCAAGCAAGCCAACATGTGTCATCATCTCAAAACTCAACATCCTCACTGTGCAAGTTTTCAGCTAATCTTTCCAGCAAAACCTACCTCAGCATACACCAGTGACTGTGGTACTCTCCTTAACACCTTTTCCAACACCAATTATTATTAGATTTCAACTGTTCTGAAGAAAAGCCTGATTCAAACCCACAAAGAAAAATCTACCTTCTTATTTAGAGTTGGACTCCATTTATCAATTTCTCTGTCTTTGGACCCGAAATATGAACTAATAACAATGTGAAAGTAATTTGAGTATCTAGACAGATTACCTGGACACATCTGAGAATTGAAGCCCACTTTGACTGCAAGTTTTCTATTGCTGAAATTCTCAAACCCACAAAGATTGACTCCTTCAGGATACTAAGTCCTGGGTCTTCCAGTGATGAAGCCTGACAGAGGTCTAAACTAAACTGGACCTAATAAAAGGAGTAAGTATGGAAGAGACACTAATCAAATTCTGATATTGAACACATTACTCTGAAGTTGCAACAGAGCTTACAATTCCCACTGCTTTCACATTACTTAACTTTTACTATAGTTTTTAAGCACAATTACTCTGATTCCGCAGATACTGAAAATCTTAACATTCACAATACTGTAATTTTTGAGCTATCATTTGAACAAGCAATGGTGCAAGTCCAAAGACAGAAACATAATAGCATGGAGAGTAGAAGCCTACTTCTCTTAAAGAGGGAGGGGGTTTTGCCTTCTGAATGCAGATTTACTTGGCAATAACAGTCAATAACAAAAGTCAGAAGCAAATAGTTAAAAGTAAGTATATTTTTACCCATGACCACAGGTTTATGATTATGAAGAGTTAACTGCAAAGTTTGGAGGGAGAATTAGAGAGAAATATTCTCAGTGTTACAGAAAAAAGTAACAGAAAAGAAATTTTACATATGTGCCAATTAATAAAAATGCAGAAAAATATAAAGCATATGCCCATTTCTGTGGTACATGCCATGTTGGTACTAGTATGGCCCTTCAAAATGCAGCAAGTAGAGCAGGAAGGTGTTTAAACTCACCTCCTACAACAGTAGAATAAGGCAGTGCTCTTGGGGTTCTCTTTTTTTTTTTTTTTTTTTGCCTAACTTGTATACACATGCTGTGTAAACTATTAAACTGCAAAATGCAAACTTGAGTTCATAAATGAACCCATCAATGACTTCTGTCTCTGCTCTTTTAGTGTTTATCTCAGTGATCATTTCCCTGAACTGAAAATTTACTTCAGGGGCTATTGAAGCATATCAGTGCAGTGTTCAAAAGCAGTCTGAGGAGACTGGTGGGAGCAGTGGCTATCTCCCACATCTGCATCCTATCATACTGTCAAGTAGAAAGTTACCATGAACTCTATTCAATTTTGTTCACCCAGATATCTTAGATGTTTTATCAGAAGTCCAGAGGAACACTTAAAAATAGGAATTCAGGGTAATAAGTTCAAAGTTTTGAAGAAGGTACGTTTAAACATTAAATAAATATCACATAAATTACATCTAATTCTCTTTTAGTTCAACATTTTATTCTTACTAAAAGCTTTTCTCCCTTCATCATCCTTGGCCAGACCATCTAGTTTTAGGCTTCATTCAAAACTCAAAAGAAGTACTCTCACAGCAGGATTTGGATCACAGCCTTTAGACTCAAACGTGAAAAACTGTAATTGACAATAACAAAACCTGATCAAGTGACCTGAGTGCTGTTCATGCACAGTTTCTGTCACAGAAACAAAGGACCTACCTTACCATCCTCACACACAAGGTTCAACAGAAATATAAAAGTTGCTTAAGGTGAACACTTAAAGCATGGCAAGTTTCTATACGGCAAGCATACTACCTATGAGTGACTATAGTATCTGATCAGAAAACAGCAGGCAACAGTGTGGAGAAAGGTCTTCTTAGTTCTTTTTATTAATAAATCTACAGTGTTAGTTTTGAATCGTTATTCATGGTGGTTCCTACCAAGCAGACACAATGAAGAGAAAATCCGCAGAAACAAGAAGTAATCTGAAAAATTGTTCCACCAACACTGCCCTATATCCCTCTATTTGAATGTGGGAAGTAATAAAAACTGTAAGATAATGAAGCAGATCACAGCATTTTTTTGGAGGGAAGGAAAAACATAAATACAAGGCCTCATTTGGCCAATGTGTTACCTTTATAGAGGTTATGTCAGAAAAGGCAAGAAGTGGTCTAAAACCACACAACTGCTATTTGGTGACTTCTGGCTGTAACACAGAGTCCCAAAAGGAAAACTGCAGACACTGAAAATAAGGTAAGTCACAGCAAAATTAGGAAGAGGCATATTAATGCTGCACTGTGTAGGTTGGAACCCACTTTATAATCTGCTTAAACACAGCTCCGCATACTTAACAAGTTGGTAAGTGTTCCTTGCCATACCATGAGATTTTTTTAGAGGGCATATTTCACTCATGGAAGCAGGAGAAGAATGAGTCATGAGTGATTTCATAACAGCTCTGTAGAAATTAATCCAACACCATGGCTGGAGGAGAACTAAGCCGGACAGGCTGTCAAAGCACATAGGAACAAGGAAAAAGAGTCCAAAACCACGAGTAAGAAGCACAGAGTAAAAAGGATAGGGCCTGTGTAAACAGGAAATAAAGGAAGTCTTGCATTTCGCCCTGACCATGGTGTCTAATTGCTACGGATAAGAAAAACTGCAAAACTCCTTTCCCACTACATATGTGCATAACCAAATAGTAATTTTACTGTGCATATCATCATGTTAATCTAAATCCACCTTGCTCCTGTCCTGTGGTAGCATTATTTCTTCCACAAAAGCCAGCGACTAAGCCCAGAACTATGGTAGACTCCCATGGCAAGAATGGCAGAATTTTTAGGCAGATCATCTGTCTTTGGTCAAGAGCTCAGTCAATAAAACTTAGTGGCTTTGTGCTTGTTCTCTTCAGGATTTTTCTATCAAGGACTCTTAGCCATTAGCTCAATTAAGCTACAGTCAATATAAAGAGCTCCTTAGGGAAAGTATTCCCTCTTATTCTAATTACTCCAGCTGACCCTAGTGCCAAGGTCTGCAAAACCGCTGCTGGCCTAAAGAATTATTTTACCTACTTCCTTAAGAGACAGGCTATTCCAGATCTCCTAGTTCTTATGAAATCTATTAAATCTATTTTAGTAGCTGTGTGGTTGGCACTAGCATCAATCATTGCAAGTTTTTCAGCAAAAGTTGCTGAGCAGTGCGTGCAAATCAACAGGGAACTCTTCAGCATGGTTAAGGAGAGCTTCAGTACAGCTCTCCCTCAGCAAGCATGGAAAAGATGAGGAATGCTTTAATACCTGCAAGTGTTAAACCTAATATGAACCTTATACCTGGCCAGCTGATACAGACATTAATTTGGTGCAGCACAGATTAACTGAAAAATTAAAAAATGATTGGTGTAATCAGCCTTCTGAAAATAAGTAGTATAGGAATAATTAGATGGGAAATCTTACTCCCCAAAACAAAAAGAAACAAAAGAAATCTCCTTCAAAAAATATTCTGCAAAGTAATTTCTGATAAGTGTCAAAACATTTGATTGTTACCACCTTTAAAACTTTTAGCAAATCTTTTTTAAATACTGAAGAAAATTCAAAACAATAACTTAAAATTTTGCTTTGAATTTTCAGAGCAATTTTTTTCTCCATCATTAAAATGTTTAAACTAGAATTTTTATCCTGTCACTTTTCTTTAAAATTAATTCACCTTTAAGTTTCAACAAAAACATATTTTGGGGAGAAAAATCAATCTTATTTAATAACAACAATTGAATTCCTCATCCAAATAGCTTTCCAGTAACTGATATTTTCTTTCCTCCTTGTAGTTTTCTTAAGTGTTATTATGCAGCAAATTCTGCAGTGAAACAGATTGCTGGAGATCCATTTGTAGTATGAAAAGCTTTTGGGTGTGCTAGACAGCTCTCCTCTGACTCTCATGACCGCTGGCTTTTCTCCGTCCAGGCAGCCCCGATCACCTCCTGTAGTCAGACTCAAAACTATTCAGCCAGAACAGCCAAAACAGGCTCTGACAGTATGAAGGACTAACAGCAATTACAACATTTTGTAGCATGTGGTAATTGAGTCATTATGATCAGGCTGCAACAACTACATGAAAGAAAAGTTCTTATAATAGCTCTGATGGTAACTGCTTGCATATTTCCTTCAGTCTGGATCAGTTATGAAACCTGCAGAGCAGTGTTTAATGGTCGGGTGGAATGCGTTCCTTCCGACAGAACCATTCAGGCACTGCTTGCATCTATGCAATGCCATATACACAAGAAGGTGATGTCATCCTGAGCTAAATGGCTCTGAAACTGTGGTCACCTGTTTCACTACTGAAGATACTACGCTGCACTATGGAGTAGTAATGGTGACAGTCTTGAAACTCTTTTCAGATCATCTGGTAAGTCTGCTTCAGCCTGAACTCTAAACAACTACGATGAAGTGCCAGCAGCAACTTTATGTAGTTTTTAGTCATGGAAATGGCAGAGGGTTGCTTGTAAGCAATCAGGCAACTCCTAGATTCTTCACCAACTATGACTCAGAAACATTTGCCAGAAGTGAGTTCATTTATAACTAGACAGAGAATTGCACCTTTTCTTTCAAGCTTCCTGACTCTTCGCAAGTGCTACCTCTGAGGCAACTGGTGAAACAAACGCAAAATAGTAACAGAGACAAAAATATGAATACTTCAGTCTAAAAGAGCTGATCATACAAACCTTCCAAGTGGGAAAAATCAACAAAAATAAATACCACCATGCTTATGTTAAAATCTTATCAATAGGGTAAGAATGGTCTTACTTTGCCTGTCTATAGAGAAATGGTTGCGATGAAGGAGCTTCAGCAAAGTATAAGGGACAGAGTGGGCTGAGTGGTATAGGTGTGATGCAGAGTTATCATGAGAGGTCTGGCAAGCCAACCTTGCAGCACCTACTATGGGGTGATAAGCATGAAACACACATTCACATCCCTTCCCTAATGGCAGCAAGGCCACCCTACACCATCTGTAGCAGGACTACAGCAGCTTTGCTACATACAGCAGACTTCTGCTCAAAGCAACTCTCTGCTTTGTCTGAAACCAGTCCTTCTCCCAGGACTGTATCCCCAACACTGACCAAAGGCCCAGTTTCATTTCAAAAGCCAAAGCAGGAGCTGTAAGGGGAAACCTTATTCTGGGTGTAATCTGTGGCTCTTAGCACAGATGCAATGTGAAATGTATTATTTCATGAAAAATGATGATGAAATTAAAAAGCCGAGTTCCAGTGTACAAATATCTAACATTTTGTCTCCTAATTAAATCTCCTTTAAGCCAATTTTGTTTTTCCCTGAACATGAAAACACTGCTGCTTCATTTACAAGCAACAAGCCACTCTGTTCTGAGAAAGCAATTGCTTTACAAGAAATACTAGTATCAGAAGTTTCTTGGCATTTGGATTACTAAGAAAACAAAACTAGCACAACAGTGTTATCTTCCACTTAGAGCTGGCATCTGCATGGTCTTTCAAACAGAAAGGTCTAAAAACCTCTGATGTCTGAACCAGCTCATCTCTGAACTGCCCACCAATAAGATATAATCTATTTATGTGACCATATCCGAGTTGATATGAGGATATGCAGAAGTGCTCTGTCCTTTTAGGGAGAGGTAGTCCCATTAGTCCCATGGCTACCAGATCTGCACTGTGCAGAATAACAGGTTTGCTCCCTCATTTGTAAGAAAGCACTTACAGCATATCTGGTGCATTGCAGACTATCTTGGTTCCTTCTGCATCGCAGTTTATTTCTGAGTCTTCTGCATTTCAGAAGAAAGCAGAAATTACTCCTTTCTTTTTGCAGTGATGGCACTTTTCTCACCTTCACATTCTGAGGGAAAAACAGTCATTTGACACTTCCAGCAAGGTGTCAGAGGGTGGGCTAGCTATTCACTGCAACTGAAAAGGTTGTTCCGCTAACGTTCATGGTTGTGAGGAATTACCACTCAAGTGAGCTGCTTGAAGCTTTCATTACATTTTAATAAAGGACCTGAAGTACCGCTCAGTCCTTTCCACGGCTTGTCACCATGATCAAATACATGCTATCATTTTCAGGCCCATTTTTACCAGATACAGTCATATTCTAGAGCACTGGAACAGGAGTGTAATTACAAGTCATACGTTCTGAAGACTCGCTAATAATGTTAACACCTGTAAAGTTTGCTGGTAACTGGCAGTCAGGTAAAACTAGTTTACTACAATTTTTCCCTCTGACCAGACCAGTGCCTTGGCTACCACAAAGGACCTGTGGTATAAGGAATGCTAGAATTAGTGGACACCTGGATAAATAAAATCTATTTGGGGAGTCAACATGACTTCTGTAAAGAGACATTTTGTCTTGTAAGCTTCTTGGAGTTCTCTGCTGGCTTCAGTTGTGCTACGTGGGTTAATGTGACCCAGCTGACATATTTCACTTGGATATCCAGAAAGTTTCTGGCAAAGACTTTCACCATAATCTTTAAAGGCCACTAAGAAGTCATTGTATAAAAAGCAAAGTTTTGGCACAGGTAAGTAACTGGTTAAGAAGTAGGGCATAGGAACAAACATGAAGGTGGAAAAACACAAAAAAGTCACCAGCAGAGTTCCACAGGAGTCTTTGCTGGGATCCACACTAATTAGTGTATCCAGAAAGTATCTGGAAAAGCAGTAGAAGAGTACAGGCAAAGTTTGCTGGTGATGGAAAGCTGCTCCAGACAGTAGATACCTTGAAGGCAAACTGTAAAGAACAGAAGAATGAGTCTCTTATAAGACAGAGTGACTAGGCAGAAAAATGACAAATGAAATTCAACATAGATAAGTGTGACAATGCCCTGAGTGCACTAAAAGCCCTTAATTGGCTTTCAGTTCTTGCTGGACATTTGCTGTAGGTGTATCTGCCTCTGGCCACTCCTAACATGACTCTCCGGATGGACCCTGGACCTGCTTCTTCGCCTCACCCTGTCTATTAGCCCAACCCAGACATGGTGAGACAGTACCCAGCCAGTGAGGACTCTGTCGGTGCTGTGTGTCTGTGATGGAGGAGGACCTGGTCAGTCTGGCTTCCAGATCCTCCTCCATCATCGGCAACCCAGCTCCTGCTGCTCCCAGCCAGGAGACAGCCCAGGGCAGGTGTGGATGTCCCAGCCTGGGTTTAATGAAGCTGTTGAGCCACAGGAAGAGGATGTATGGGTGTGGGTCCTGTGTGGGGATGGCCAGGGCAAAAGAGGGAGTAGCCAGGTACTCGTCAAGCTGGGAAAGAGACAAAGGTCTACTAAAGTTCTGTAGGTGACAGGGAAAAGAGAGATAAGGAGTACCTGCTCACTGTCATCACTTAGTGGCCCTTTGTTATAGAAGACAGGTCAAATTAAGGAGAACAAGGTGGTCCTTCACACAGCAGGAAGTGGACATATGGCACGCCCTGCCTGAGGACAACTGTGGATGTACAAGTTCAAATGGAGTGGGCAACTAGCTGGCAGAAATCCATTGCAGACTAAACAGGCAAGCCACACCAGCCTCAGTTAGATTTGCATTCCCAAAATGGAAGGGGTTGAAGACTGGGAGACTTTTAAGGGAAAGTATCAAGTACACAGGCCTTGTTTTAACTCTTCTATTCCAGGTGCCCAAATATGAACACTAGGCTGGTTTGACCCCTGTCTTAAAGAAGTAACAGACCTACTTCTGTTCTAAGGGCAGACGGGCATCAAGACTTTGTCCATAGTTATAGAAAAAAAATTATTTGATTCAATCTGTAATCTGAAAACTGACACAGTTATTAAACATTTCATAATTTCTAGAAGACTCATTTGTCTTACCACTAGCTACAAGCCTGGAGAGTAAGAAAAACAACCATAGCTCTAAAGGAAATCCTTTTTTAAATCTGGTGTCTTAAGGATTACGATCCTTGTTCTTTGTGAGGATGTTGGCACCAAAGGCACTAAGGAAGCAGAGGGTGCTTGGCACTGCATGCCAGTTCCAGTCTTTCATCTAGCAGACTATCTTAACATCAAAGATATCCTACCCTTTACTAAATATATTTATTTATTTACTTTATTTATTGCTGAAGAAGTAGGAATCTCTCCACAAATCTCTGGGCACCTTGCCATTACCTCAGATACACAGAAAGATTGTATGCATTCCAGAGAACTCCACTTCCTAGAAAAATGCCACCTTCCCCCAAACTTCAGTCCACACAAGATCTGCTCATCCAGACTCCAACACACCCCAGCTGCTCCTCAGAAACTAACACTGCAGAAGTCTTAACCTTTTTTCCCTAGATAGATATTTTCTTGTCACTCTTTTGCTAAGAGTAACAATGAATCCCCTATTCCTAATGCCAAGTGTTTCATTATTTCCAACAGCACAACACGAATCAATCATCAATAAACTAAAACTTACATTGCCTTAAAAACAAACACACCTAAAAGCAAAAAAAGCAAGAAAAAAATGCCCCAAAACCCAATGCAAGCTGCATCCACGCATCACGCTGGAGAGAATACTGGAAAAGATGAAGAAATGGTATTTTTCAAATGTGTAACCAGAAATTCCCCTGAAGTTATACATAGAATAAAAAATTGAAGTGAAAAAAATAATCTTTCAAGTGATAGGAGCATGCTGGAAGTACGACAACAGAATATCTCTGTTCCTTTTTTTTCCTTTTTATTATGAAATACTGTTTTCTGGTGTTACATAGATTGAGCAGAACAAGGTTGCTGTTGTTCTAATTGCTGGATCATTCAAAGGCTGAAATAAATAATTAAATTAAAAAGGAAGTCCTAAGCAAATGGCTTCACAGGGAAGTAGTTTGATTACTCCAATCACTGTCAATTTCAGCTTCCTTATAATGTCTCAAAAATATAGTGGAGAACATCTTGATTAAGTGGGAATGAATAAAACAAGAAAAATAAGTAAATTACATTTTGTTGAGGACTTTCTGCTCTGCATATGGGATACATTAAAATTCTAACTACACATCTCTAAGAATAATTATAGTTTTATCTACATATAAACAGACAACTCAACAATATAAACCCCTCCCAGAAACAGTCAGACACCATTAGGGTTGCACAATCAAGGACGACTGAAGTTAGGAAATGCCAGAGTTAACCTTCCTCTGGCCTTTGTGCACAGATAATTGAAAAAAAATCTTCAATTACATAATCACATACTACTGTTTTTGCAGGATCTCATTCAGTGCACAGGAAGGACAAATCCCATGAAATAAGCAACTTAGCAGTATCCTGCTTTACTTCTGTGCTTCGATGTGTTACCCCCAGCCTTGAAGCGATTCCAGCCCTCTCCTGAGACATTATCACTGACTTCCTCATGAGCTCTTCTGTGGTGTTCATTAGTATAACACTCGAACGTTTCTGCAACAGTCATTTTATTTAAAAACTTACAATATGACTGTGAAGGAAGAAGTATTCTTTAACTCATTTTACAGAAGTATAGCTGGGAAATATCAAGGTCAGAAGAATCTTCTGATGTTGGGTGTCTCTGAATTTCAGACATGCAAGAGCTAACTTACTTGTGATTTGCAGCATTATATAGAGGTTAATATAGTCAAACACAGTTCTTATTCACATCAGGTGCAATCAGAGATGAAAATCATTCTATAGGTTTACATTAGTGACAGAAACTGAGACACACTAAAGACAGCCATGAAATTAATTTGCTGAGCCATCTGTAACAGAAAATAGTTAGAGAGAGAATTCAGTTTTCTAGCACAGCCTTCAGCCACCCTTGCCATAAGATCTTCTTGCAATCCAGTTCCTCATTCAGTGTACGTGTTTTACCTCTGGCCACACTTTAAGCAAAGACCTTAAAAACCATGTTTGTTTTCAGCCTCCTGGCATGTCTGCTTTGTACAAAACTAGAGGCCACTGACAAAAAGCATTTGGCTTTGTAATAAACCCTGCATCATCACCATAGATGTGAAAATGGAAAAATCCATAGGCAACCTGAACTCTTCAGTTCTGTTATTTCCTAATTACTGGGTTGCCAGCTTTCTAGCCTTAGTACTTTCTTTTATATATTTTCTTACTAAAGTTTTCTTCTGTTAATTAAAATAAGTCAAATTTGAAAACTATCCTTGTGTGACAATCAAAGGAAACTTTTCTCACTGGTCTGCCGCACAGGTTTCTAACATATCAACTAAACCAGCAAGTGCTGATTCTAGATTATCATTCTCTATTTCACTAGTTGAATCCCAAGCTTTTCCTCACCTCCATATAAGACAGGAAATTACTGCCAAATAAAAATATGTACGTCTTACTCTTTGTCAGAATTGGTGTGATTAAAGGGTAGTGTTACTGTAAAGCAGTAACAGACAAGTAAGAGCCATTTAATAGCATGTGGCATTTCAGAAATAAACATGCTGTCATAATTAGAAAAGACAGATTACAAGGATGTGGCATTACCCATATGTAATTGGGAGCCTGGATATTCACTCAGACCTCTCTTATTGCTGCTGATAAAGAAGTGCTCACAAAGAAATTATTCATTCAAGTCTCATACAGATATATTTTTCCATGACCAAAGCAGCCTACACTCAAGACCATAATTTACTTAAAGTGTGGACAAAAGCTCTGTGCTATATGCCTGGATTTATAAATCTGTCAGTGCATGCAGGCATACAGGAGATCCACCTGCACAATCCAAATAAACTCAATACCATGTTTCCGCATGGATATTTGTCCTTAAACTGATACAAAATGTTAGTTCAACATTGGCTTCTATTAAAGTTGACGTTGTATCGTAAACATATAACTTTATAATTATAACTTTTAATAATTGTATTTTTTAAAGTAACATCAAAGAACAAGTCAAGTAACTTTATTTATGGCAGTACACAAGCACAGGGTAATGGCTGAGGCCACCTCCAGACTATGTATCTCCAGTGAGATATGATAATGCTACCTAGTACCCGTTTACTTATGAAAGCTCGTGTTACATGGAGAAAAATAATAAAATACCACCATTATTATTATTATTCTTCAATATTTATTTTATGACTTTAAGTGGACAATCCTCTTTGAGTTTCATTATAGCTTTAAAAACATAACAGGCAAATTGTTGATCTTACTGAAAGCTTCATGTGTGTAATACCTACCATAACCCCAAGAAAGGTCCAAAGGGAACATATTTACCACGTCAGTGTTTAGACTGGGCATACTGGTCTTCAGTGTTTTTCATAATTGTTGACAAATTGGTAAGTATAGCCCAACAGTGGTACATAACAGTGCAGAATATCTCCCTGCTTTCCAAGCAACTGGTCCTTGAATGTACATAGCACCTCGGCCATACAAAATCTACTTGACTGTCATATTTGTTACCATCAGTATTTGTATACACACTTCTAAGTTTACACGCCAAAACCATAATTACTATAAGGAATGATATAAGAGGAATAAATGGGGACTGTTGATAAGAACTGTTGTGAGGGCCAGTATAAAAAAAACTGAACCACAAACACAAAGAGAATTATATTATGACAAAGTATAAAGAATAAATTTCAAGTACCACAGAAGAGCTTCCTGGCAAGAAAAAAGTTTCATCAACTGCTATTAAGTAGTTTATGTTTGTGACTCATAGTGGTCATGTTTTGATGACCAGATTCTAGTTTAAGACCTTTTTTTTGTTATTACAATATGTAACACCATTTTTCCCTTCTGCTGTCATTGCATCATTTCTTATATTGAATTCTGCAAAGGAAAACTAATTGAAATCTAATGTGAAATATCACAAATTGTGAAAATACCTGATTTTTTTTTTTAAGTTTGGCTTGATCCCTGCTAATAAAAGATGTTTCTTCAGATTTCCACATATTTCAAGTGAATAAACACAGTAGCTGATTAAGATAAGAAGCACTGTAGACCTCACCCTAAAGATTAAAACTCTGGCCAGGCTGAGCTGTCTTCTCACTAGAAACACATGCACTAAAGTAAAATAAGAGGAAAGCTCAAAAAATCATGCCACTATAATCAAAAGCAATTCACTTCAAATGGAAAAATAAAGCTTTCCTCTGTGCATTAGGATTAAAAACCAGAGTGGATGTCTGCATTCTTACGATATTTTAACTGACTCTGACAGTTACTGAACAACCCCCAAACAGATGCAGTAAATCTAGCTGAAAAAGAGAGTGATAGAGCAAAAATGCTGGCTTCTCCTTGGCTCAGTTTTTGAGAGTGCTGAGAATATTCATTTCCCACTGGATCTCTGGGAATCTGAGGTACTCTGACTCCCTCAAATGGTACCATGTCCCACAAAAAGCAGGAACAGTGCTGGAAGAAAAAGTCTTTCAGGACCAGTCCTTCCAGAAGAGTTTGTGCATCTGAACTTTTTTGCTGCAGCTCAAGTCAATTCTTAAGTACCAAGAAAGGATTCACATGACATGGGGATTACACAGACAAAAAACAGAATACAAAAACCTCTTCCATTTCACTGGGTGAGATCACAGTAATCTGCAGACAAAACCCACAAGTTACAACATATAATCATTGCCAAGTGTACACAGCAACTCTTCTTTCGTTCTTTAAGCCTTTTTCCTTTCTGAACACTGAACAGTGATGCAGCACCATGCAAGTTAGATCTTTTAAAGCCATGGGACAGAACTTTGGCCTCTTCTGACATAGGAACACTGCTTGGCCAAGACACTAACTTCCAAATAGGTTCTCTTTGGACATTTGGGAAGGGATTTTCCAAAGAGATCCACAGTGATGCACCTCTGCTCTTATTCAAGGATAGTAAACCCTGCACTGACTTTCGTGGGACCCAGTAAAATCAATGTTATGCAATCCATGGAGGAACCAGCAGAACATAAACAGCTGAACATCCACTTCAGAATTTCCTTGTTTTATTCCAGAAGTTGTGCAAAACTATTTGAAGATTAAAGCAGATTTGTCTCAATTTCACCATTCCTAATCATAAAAAAGCAAAGCACACACCTTCCATGAAATTATTTCATTATTTTCTCAGTCATGTTATTAGTAAGTTATTTTCCTTTACTTTCTTGAAAAGAATACTTATTTAAGAAAGTGAATGCTTTTAAGAAAACACAGCAAAATTTTAAAATTAATGTTGTAATTTTCTCCTTCAGATTCAGAATATTTATTACACCAGAAAAATGATTAGGATGATAAGGCAAGATAAATGTTTTGAAAACAATAGCTTTAAAAACTGGACTCCTCTCAGCTACATTTCTGGCATCTACTACATTCCATTGCTATGATGTGCAATTCAGAAAAGATTTATGCAGCCAAGCATATTTTTCCTAAGATCTTGAGTTCAGCTATTAGTTCTATGATTAAATTGCCAGTAATTCAATTTTGTTAAGCTCTAAAAAAAAGAACAACTTCAGACACTTTTGTTGAAGGTAATAGTCAAAGGAGTCAGTAAGCACAGGAGTTGTGTAAAATAGAATACTTGTATCACATATGTCAACACTGCAAATAAAGAGGGAAAGAAACCCACCCACAACTAAAGACAACTGACTATGCCAGATATTATTTGCAGGTAGCTTCTAAGTTACTAGTTTTTTGCCAGAGATTTAGAAATTTCTCATTTGGTATTACCCACATGTGAAAAATATGCACATAATTTATTAGAGAGAGGGTGTGTGTACATAGAGAGATGTTTGCCTTTTTAATCCTCAGTACGATCTCATGATTGACATGTGCCACCAGAAGGAGAAATTTATTATTCTACCAATGCTACTTCCATAGAGACCTTTCCAGGAATGCAGAAGGGTTAAATGCAATTCACTTGTAAAGTAGTAAAATAATCATTTAACAGTAGAGCAATTCCTCATATGCTCTATGTCAGAGACAGACAGAGGGAAGCCCTGGCGGGTGGCATTTCTGATATACAACGCCTTTGCCAGTTGCAATGGCAGGATTTTACCAGAAGCACATCCAATCCAAAATAAGATCAAAATACTGGACATCATGGAAACGGTACACTGCCAAAATCTGACAGGCCAAAGAAAAAAGCGTACATTTTATAAACCAATTATATAATAAACTGTAACTGGAGCAGCTGGTGCACATTTGATGTACCAGGTTTACCCATGTGAGGGAGGGGGCTTATTATTTTTATTGTTACATTTCCTTTAAGTACCTTTATCAGTCAAACAATACTTTTAAATCCCCACAACTTCTAACCCATTGTACAAATGATGCCTTTTTTCAACACCAGCATTTTGCCCTTTTATTTTTGTGTGTATATTGCAAACATACATACATGAAACATAATGGTTCTTTAAACCAAAATTAAAACCCAAGATGATTTAACACCATTTGGATGATTTGTTTTTCAAAACACTGGATGGGTGGGCACCCACACCCAGAATGAAATCTTTCCATTATTTTAGATTTCATTGCAAAAGACATATTACTGTGTTCCTTTCTGTTTCAGAAACTGTTTTCAGAAACTCATCAGACAAGTGATTTCAGGAGGCTCCATATGCTTTCAGTTTTTGTAAAGTGCAGTATGATATATCACTAACATACTTTGGGTGTGGAAGATACTTAGACAGGATCAGAAGAAAAAAAACACTAAAAGATTCAAAATTTAAACCCACTTACAGACATTTCCTGTAAATTCAAAACAATGAGAAAAAACAGTTGCACTCACACCTCAAAAAAAAAAAAAAAAAAAAAAAAAAATCACGTAGGACTGGGTCACTTGTACAAATATCTCTGTGATAACTTCAACCATGAGGCCTTTCTCTCCACCTAAAAAGCAAGATCTGATTTAAAAATGCCTTGAGTTTCATAGTATGGATTTGTCACTGCACAGTTCTTAATTAAAAGAGCTCTGAGAAGCCAGAGCATGCATCTGAACAAAACAAACTCTGTTCTAGACAGGGAGTTGCAGCTTTCTGTCTGACACCCGTTAAGAAGCATATTCATGAGTGAAAAAAGCTGGAATTAGGAAAAAATCTCATTGCATTGTATCCTTTCAAAAATTAGGTTAGCTGTGTGACAGTCTTTTCATGGATCTACCATGCAAGCTCTTGCAGATATTTAGCTCTGGAAAAAAAGCAGTTGTTTTACAGTGTACTGGGAGACAGTTGGACTGCTTTGGGGATATCCAGAAAAAAAATGGTTTCAAGAATAGGAACTAACTTTTTGTCACTCTTTTATTGAGTAATTTATTTTCCAACACACACTGTTTTAGTCTACAAGAACTTTCAAAAATTAATTTCTCTGAAAATGTGCCATGCTGACACTTCCACACAATACAAACTGTCTTAGATCTTAATTAATATAGCATTAGTTTTAGAGGATTATGCAATCTGAGTCACCACTGTGGTGGCCTCTATTGTCAAATTTGACTATTTGTTACACTGGAATTTGGACAAACCACTAAATAATTGGAAAGAGGTTCAGAAGTTACTGAAAAGGAAATTCACAGAATGGGAATTGGTAAAGATGTTTGGGAGCTGAAATCTTGAGGACAATTAGCAAAATTGTTTCCAACTAACAAATTGGAAACAGTCAACATATTGTTCAAGCAACTGAAGTCCCAGACAATAAGGGAAAAAATAAAGCAAAAAACTCCACAAAACCTACAACATGAAAGATCATAAAAGAAGAGCACAAGTTCATAGTGGTGCCAAAAAAATAGGACAGGAATTGGGTTTAGAGTTGGAACAGGCTTGATCTGTCATGAGAAGGCAATTAAAATTGACTAGTGTGAAAGATATCTGGAGGCCAGACTACACAGACAGACCTCTAACTCTGAATTATACACTCAATTTTCCTGTACTGCAGCAAGAGTTAGAGCCTAGTCTGTCATTTACAGGAACTGAGCAGACCAACAAGCACTGAATGCAGACAAAACAAGAGGGGTTTCTGAAAACCATCCCTTTCCTTGATATGCATGCTTGTATTATCATATCTGAGGCAGGAAATGTAGTTTTGGTTCAACGTCTACAGTAAGGGATGTACTTCTCTGATGCAACTTATCATTATTACTTTAATATTTTTGTTAACTCTGTAGAAAATGTTCACAGTCTATAGCTAAAATACTTTATTTTCCTCCCACAGGAGAGATATTTTTCTCTTCCATGATGAAACAAAAAAAATCAGAAACAGTACATGTGAATTATTTAATCAGATGTTTTTCATACACAATTTTAACAAGGAATGTAACTTTCCAGGTGAGTTTTCTTATATCGCTTTCTTATATAATTTTCTTATATTTCTTACTAGACTGTAGCTACAATTTCCTCACTTGTTTTTTTTTCAGATTCTTGAAAAATAAACATCTTATATGTCTTTCTTCATTTTAGTATTCTATATCTATCTCAGACATCTCTGTGTTGTGGTTATGTGAAAATGCAAATTTTAACATTTCTTTATCAGAAAGTGATAACTGAGGCCTTGATCTAGTAAGCATTACATGTTACACCTTGTGCAAAACACTTAAGCAATCGCACTGAGTAAACAAATACTATGTGCTAGCAAAAATAATCATGGGCATAACAACAGGCACCTAAAATCTGCAAGATCAGCCCTTCCAATTAATTGGGAAAGGCTGACTTTACAGTGGTAATTACTCACTTCTAAAAGGTCCATTGGGATATTAAATCAACCATTTTAATTACTCAGTATTAATTGTGATACATATTGACATGTACATCACACAATTGCTAGACTTGTATGTTAGGAACTTTTACCTGGAAAACTTCTGTTTCTAGTTAACACCTTCACTTCATGATGCAATGCTTCTCACATTAGTAATCCACAGGGAAAAAAAAAGTGGCATTCTCAAAGACTTCAGTTTTTTAATAAGACAGAAACACATTTTGTTCTAAAATGTTCATTCAGTTTATTGAGAGCAACTGATAAATGCCATAAAAAATTATTTTTTCACATAATAACCTCTATCAGGGCAGCCTTTTGTAAAGCACAGCTCACCTGGCCACACATCATCTTGGGGCTATTTTTGGATATACTACTAAGGCAGGTACTTTATTATGTGTTGTCACAAATAGTATTGACAAACATTCAAACTTTTGTTGCCTGTGTTTTTAATTTATAACAGAGGACAGAGAAAATGAGGCAAAAATAATTTATAAACTGACTCTAAAATCCTGTAGGTCGTAAAGATTAGACCTTCTGTGACAGGTTGTTCTTTCTTTGAAGGTATATTCTTTATAGAGAAGTATATTATTTAGCCTGTGCTCTAATAAAGGAGTGCAGAGACCCTGTACAATGAGGTCGTAGTCAGCTTAGAAATGCCTGAGCACATTCCGTATTGGTTTGGCTGTGAGGGCGTATCAGAGGAGGGGGAAAAAAATCACTGTGCTTTTAAGGCAATATTGTCATGGTTAATGCAATGAGGTTGAAACATTTAAGGGAAAAGAATTATCAACACCATCAAAAGATTATAGCTAAAAAACGTAAACAGAGGTAATGAGAGGCAGGTTCCTGTGAAATTCATTTCAACAGTAATTTACTTTTATATTAACAAACTGTCAACTAGGGGAAATACAAGAAGGACGACTAGCGACTTTTTCTCTGCAAGATTTGTATGAACAGAAATTGTAAACACATGCCTCAAGCCAGCAAAAATTTAGATATTAAACAGAACACAAAGGGAATATCTTATAATATGTTTTGTTTAAGCTAAATTAAAATATTAAAAAAAAACTGAGAGAGGAAAGAATAAAAAAACCTTGGAGCTATTCATTAAATACACAGATTCCTTCTGACTAATCTCTCAATTACTCATGATTTATGTATGCCTCTGTAAGGAAAGAGACTGCCAGACTGAATATTTTTTCCAAATTTTTAGATTTCCTGATTTTTTCCATAACTTTCAGAAATAAGAATTTCCATGCCTGAGTCAGGGATGGCAGTATCAGTCACATTTACCCTGCTCAGCAATGAACGCACACCCATTCCCCCCCTGGGATGCCATGAGAGAAGTTTGACAAAGCACCAATAACAACTTTATAAAACCACCCCCCGCTGTACATGAGGATTGTGCTGACTGACTGGGTTAATGCCTTGGCACTTCGGTTCTCGCTCTGCACATGGTAAGAGAGAGGAAGATAAGGGAATGTGCTGACAACCATTTCATCATTTGCCTGGTGATAGGATCTTTGGCCCCTGTCTGGGGTAGGCAGCTTGAGATCTGTGGTGAAAAAACACGCTTCCTGATTTGGCTGTGCCAGATAAAGCCCAATCCATTTTCACTATGTCACTAACTCTTGCTGCTAGTGCTGGTGGCATGAGCAATACTTCCCACCACACTGACTTCCCATCTCTTACTAGGCTTCTGAACCCACAGATTCACTCTGAAATGCTCCCATAAACAAGGGAGGACTTTAAACCCTCCTTTATCTACGCAGGCCCAATTAAGGAGCAAAACAGACAAAGATGATCTTATATTGTGGACCATCATCCAACATGTGGGTGAAGGACCTGCCTTCCCATTTATTTTTTTTTCTTGATGAACTAAATACAGCACAAAATTTTACTTTGAATCACCACTAAAATTAAAATTCCAGGGGCTGTAATAGAATTGAAATTTATGCTTTGGTGAGCTCCTGAGAATTGATTAAACTACTCTGAGGACATGGAAATGTGACTACAGACACCAGTGCACTTTACTGATGGGTGACCAAAAGGACAAATGTTCACTCTGGCATTAGCTACAGTCATAATAATTTTGTGATAACACCAGTATGGGGCATAATGCAGAAATAGTGTAGTAAGAATTATAGACATCCTCATGGCTTTACTAAAATAAATATTTTCCACATTCTGAAAAGAACTAAATATGGTTGCACAGCAGTCAAAACTCAAAATATTTATTGATTCTTATGTAATTATAAGTCTATTAATGATATAAGAAGGTGAAAACTCTTATGAGGATGTTGCCATCTCCTCAAATGTTCAAGTGTTCAAAACTGAAAGTCCAGCACTGACAAGACACTTGAAAACTAGATTGAAAAATAATTATGCAAACTGCAATCTGCATTTAAGGTCACTGAGAAAACTCCAGTTCTGCTCCTGGGTTACCACTGAGAGCACAGACAACTCCAAAAGACAGCACAATATTGAAACATTGGACATTTCGTCATGACAGCAGAAAAACAAAAAAGCAAGGGGGGACTAAAATGAACATTTTTGTGAGGTTACACACACCTGAAGCAACTGATTTTTACTTGCCATACTGAACTGCTCCTTCTTTATGTCAGATAAAAATGAAGCAATTGTGACAGGACAAGCACCAAGACAACTTTTTAGGCACAGCAAAAGCACTGTCATATTCTAAGAAGTACAGTTTCCAAAGGATCTCCTCATTTCCCAGATTTTTAACCAGAAGAGATTCTACAGGACAATGATTAAGAAAGAACTATAGATATTAGCGAAGTTTGGAAATTATATAATGTATTCCTCAGCCCCAGGGAAGAGGATTGTAGATTTAAGCCATTTCTGGTAGATATTACTACACATTCCCAAGGACTGGGATTTCCCAGTCTTTCTTGACATCTATTTCCCTGCTATCTAAACCTTTTGATGAGATGTCCTCCCCTTATTTATACTGCTGTAATTTAAACCCATTTTTTTTCACCCTTTCAACTACCTGGAAAGATCAGTCTTTCCCTTCCCACTGCATCTACTTCCTTAAATATTCTCAGTTCTTATGCATTTTCTCTTCTGCCTATTACAGACCAAAAAAATCTTAGTTCTTTCTGTCTGCCTTCATTAGTTATGTGTTCTAGAACTCTGTTCACTCCACTTGCTCTCTTTTGGGCTCTCTGAAACCAATGAAATGTACACACAAACAAAAAAGTCAGGAATATCTGAATCTCTTATAAAAGCAGATTTAACTAATTTCTGTTTAAAACACTCCCATTCTAACAGCTCCTATGCAGTCCTTCCACTGGAAGACAGGCAAGCTGTTTACAAGGGAGGCAAGGCATGCACTCATCACAGGGAAACTTAGGCAAGGCTAAATGACCCACATAAGACCATCAGGGACATCTACCCCAGACAGGAACGGAAACCTGACAAGTTACTACTTGAGTTGTGCTGTAACTTCACCCAGACTCACAACACATGATCTGAAGCCAGTGTGCCCAAACAGGTATGGCTGCTGAGATTTTAACTAAAGTACATGTTATATTTTTATCAATTTTTTCCCTGTTAATAATTTCTTCCTGTCTTTATTTTTCAAGTGTCACAATCCATCCGCTGATTCCTTTGAGGTATCAGACCTATTGTTTTGGATTCCACTCCACTGGTGCACCTGCTTGTCAGCACCCTACTTACCAATTTGTGGCTAAACATTCTTTCCACAGACCATCCCTCTCCTGTCCTAAATTTTCTGCTGTGTAATCCCTCTCCTAAGCTTTGTTTCTGAAGGCAGGCCCAGTACTGTAGTTTTCCTCAAAGTAAACTATAAAATTATTACTTTTGCATTTTTCCATGTCACAGCATGACTGATATCTTTATCCTTATGAATAGCTCCTTAAATAATCCATAAAACCTGGACCTGATGATCTTAATCCCTTGCTTGTATGTAACCTCCTCTGGGCAAAGCTTAATAAGCACCAATAGCTTTCTAAGCTTACAGCTCACTAGAGAACCTGGATGAATGTCAGGCTTTTATGACATTTCTACTGTAAATTCAGTAAAGCTTAAGCTGCCAGAGAGATTATGAATACCATATGAATCCACAGCCAAAGTGACCAATACCTTTTAAGAACAAGAAATAAAAAATGCAGGAGCAGCAGTGTTTCCTACTTTGTCTGTCTTGCTTTATTAGAAAAAGCAGATGAAAAGACTCTATTTTGAAGCATAACCTATGCTTTTACATCAACATAAAAACAAATATGAACCCTGAGGGTCTACAGGCAAGTACTGCCAAATGAAAGGTTCCTGCAAAGGTAAATGTCTCATTTTCATTTCAGTCTAGTAATAACAGGAGACTACCTACCATCTCTTTCGCTGCTGAACAGCAAACATCTGTCTATTGAACCTGGGCATTTCCAGTGTACCTTATTTATCTTCTTATCATTCATGCAGACAGGGAAATACCTTTTCCATTTATTGGAAGTTTTGAAGATTTCAAATCTATTCCTGCAGAGGCAAGAAAGGAAAAGCCCCCACAGGGATGTGCTTGAGACTGGAACACTTTGGCTGCTTTTACCAATCCAACAGCACAAATGATTTTACTGCTGAAGAGGTTAGCTCGGGGCATATATGATTCCATAGAAGTGTGTCTTGGAGTTTGGCACAGGGCTTTTGACCCTCCTTGTTCAGCACCAGCACAGCTAGCCGTGGAGTGCTGCAATCAGTTCAATGCATGGGTGAGTTTGTGGTTGGCTTTCTCTGCCCTCACAGCACACCGGCCGGGACCTTCTGGCTCACAAGGCTTAGGCTGCTGTGCCACCCGCACTTTCAATTGTCAGTTATCTGTTATGAAGAGGAATTAGCAAAGGATAATAATTTTGGTGTCCTAATGTTCTTGTCACCAGGTAAGAGCACACAGCAGATGTAAATTAGAGGTTTTTCTGATTTACTTTATGCTAAGAATGGCCGCTGCATGGCCCAAGATCAAGTTTGGACCAGGAACATGGGGACACAGAATCCATCAGCCAATGGAGCCATGGGTGAGAGCAGATTCTAAATGCATTTCTGGATACAGTTTAATGGAAATGGAAAACACCTGTTAAAGTGACATGAATATGGAAAGTGCTACTGCACAGCAACAACATTGTTTTGTCCTTAAAAAAAAAAAGTGTAGGTTTTAAAAATTAACAAAAGCACTTTTTAAAAAAAAGAAAAACATTACCAGAGAAGCTAGAAGCCCTTTCTATATATAAACAATCCTTTTCCCAATGGCAAGCCTGTCAAAGCAAAACTACCCATCTGATACAGAATTAGCTGAGCGCCACAAGCTGCCCCAAAATTTTCATATGCTCCAGAATAAACTCCAGACAATTTTTTTCCAGCAAAGCAGCTGGATCTCCTAAAATACTTTGCGCTCTAGTGGTTAGGACAAGACATTTAGTAAATGAAATCTCTCATTCATATGTTTAAAGAAAACAGTCGGAATATTACATTATGCCGTGCTGAAGTGTCACCACAGATCAAGATGATCTCAGTTTAAACAGATGTTTCTTTGCAGTGTACAGTTATCCTACATATAACTTGCATATACGTTGCTGAGGAACGTTTCTATTATTTGAGTCATAAAAGCTTTTAAAAATAATAAGCACACTCCAGGTATTTTACAACTTTGAACTACACTGAAGGGCTATTGAATACACAATCTGCAGGCACAAACAATCCTGTGGAAAATAGAAGAACTACATGATTATTCACAGAATTTCAACAACCAGAAGAAATTCAAAAGAGGCAGGCATTAACAAGGTAAATGCAAAGAAAGAAGAAAATGAAAGAATTCAAAGAAGAAACCTAAAGGAAAAAAATAGTAACAATTAATAACAGCAAAATTGTAAAAACTGGCAAAAAGAAAATTCAGCAGTAGCAGAACACAGGACACAAACTATAAAATCACAAATAGTGATGATTATAAAGCATCACTTTCACCAAAGTGTTACACTATACAGAATTCAGCCATGCATAAGCATAATCCTCGGTCCTTAAAACTTTGGATCCTAGATCATTTATTTATGCAAGAAGATAAATTGCTGACTTACCTGCTTGCTGCATGCATATAATATAAGTGGTAAACAAGCAGAGACAGCGCTGCAGCTTCCATTTCCAGTGATAGCACCACATTTCACTTACATGAGACATCCTGGGGGAAAAAGAAAAGCAAGAAAGAATTCAGGGAGTTTTACAACAAGACAAGAAAATGAGGAAGATAACTGTTGTTAGTCAAACTAGTAACTAGCAGTAAATAGAGCGGCACTTGAAAATTAATGATGGCCCTAGTATTGCTTAAATGGAGACAAAAGTCTGCTAAAAAGGGTCAGAAATTATATTGTCTGGTCCTTAGCAGACAGCAAAGTGGAAGACTCGTCAGCATTGGGTTTCTAAGCAGATAGATGTGGGTGGTATTTCAGTAAAAGAAACAAGAAGCACAGTCTGAAAGAGTTAAGTTGTAGGGGTTTTTCTGGAATAGGAAGTTTTACACATATAAACACATTTATTCTATCAAATTATACATAATATGTATATATTTGTTATTAAATAGATAAAGATGGTAGACGATAATTTGCCTCTGCCCTTAACAAGGCTTTCCATATTTCAGTTCTAATTTTTTCACAGCTATGACATTTTCTGCTGACAACTTTTATGAAAATCCTGAAACTTTCCGTGCCAAAATCTAGGAGATCATCTGTGCTGCCAGAGAAGTCAGGGACATCCTGACTATTTAATAAAATACATGCAGTTACAGGAAAGTCTTTATCAGTTATAGCCTGAAGTTAAAGTTTTCTTCCCCTTAAAGCCTAGAGGATATTTAACGGCTAAACCAAAATGTTTCCTCCATCGTGGGCAGAATAGGAAGCAAAACTCCTAATAAATTTATTCAGACCTTTAACCATGCATCCTAAATGAATGGTGCTCCACTACATTCATGTCTCATTTTATTCAACAAGTTAGCAGCAAGCAAAAGGAAGCAACAAATAATGAAACACAACACGCATTATTTTGACCAACTCCTTCCTCTTCTATTTGGTGATGATAACTGGCTTTTTTTTCAGTAAGATATCATCTACCTATACTGAGGTGGATAAGGAGAAAACTCTTCCTTCTTCTCCACAGAGATTGCCGTGAACCCACCAGCAAAAGCTGGGGGCAAATATAAAACCTTTTCCAGTGTAAGCTTCTTTTTTTCCCCAAAGTGGAAACCAATGCAGGAAGATAAACCACTGTAAAGGAACAACTAATGTTTCAGCTTTAAAAATAGTAATTAATCAAAGCACTCCTGTGGGCTAGACACCAATGGGCCCAGGTAAATTGCACTTCAACAGACTGCTGCAATCAGTTAGGCTTCCCTTGAGTGCAGTGTTACACAGCATAGGTATCTGATTACAAAAGAAGTTCAGTTCTTTGTGGGTAGATGTATCTAATTAGGAATCTGAAGCAGATTTATTTTTTCTGAGTTATTGTAAAGTCAAACTTAACAAGTGTTGAAGACAAGCACAGAAAACACGGGGCTCTGAAGTACAAGAATCTCTTTGATGAAGCCAGACATACAAAATAACTGGATTATCAAACAATAGAATTATTGTCCTTCAACTTAGTGATCCAAAAATCCCTATTAAAATCTCAGACAACAGAAAGCTGAGGTTTTGGAACTGTTACTTTTCAATGTATATAATTCACAAATCCACAATACCTTTAATATTAATTTAGAAAACTGAATTTGAACAGAAATCCTTTGAAGACATGAAAACAGTTACACACACACACGAGCACATATGGCATGCATATATACTCACAGAGCGGGGAAATGGAAATGTTGGGGCTAACAGCTTGACATACCAGAGGTACAAAAGAATTTTCCTGTTCCTACAAAAGAAAGAATTTGCAGGTACTACAACCTGCATGCCATCCTGCTGCTTAATCTACCAATGCAAACCTGTAGAAGTGGTAACATTACTGTTTTTTGTTGTTGGTTTGTTTTGAGCAGGCACAGTTAGAGTTATCAGACTAGGAAACAAACAATTATTTATTAATTAATAATAAATCTGTATTGATTTTCATCAAACGGATAAATTGTCTGTATCAGCACTTTTCATATCTCTGTGAGCTCTGGCAAAGTTTTTGCACATTTAATAACTGGAGAATCCAAGACACCACATTAGAGATACTCAAGGAAAAATAACATTACAAGCTTCTGCTGCTTAGGTCTGGTGTGAATGTACCCAGTCACACTGCCTCTAGTGCTTTTTTAAAAGAACCTGAAATCCTACATTAGTCTGAAAGAAGTATTTAATTTGGCCAATTTCTATTTGTTACTGTTTACTCGCATTGCGGTAATGCTTACAAGCCAGTACTCCGTGGTACTCCAGGGTGATAGTTTGCAGTCTGTTTCCTCACCCTCATCCATGTAAAAAGTGCTAGTCAAGAAAGATTTCAAGAACATGGATAATCAACAACAGAGCACAGCATAAATAACTGCGAACAATAAGGCAGAAAGAAGTAGCTATAAAGATTTTTCCCCAGTGTAAAAAGCTAGATAATTACATAATTGCTATTAAAAAATACACAATTCTCTCCACCAAAATAAATAAACAAAACAAATATACAAAAAAAATAGCAAACCATCTACTCCGCTTATGATCTCTGCCGTTGAAGGACAAAACAATTTTCTTTACACCACTTCGTCTCAGTTGACAAGAAAAAGGTTTATCAAACTCAGACAAGAATGAGCACAGAAGCACATGCTACCAAAACACTCCACTAATGTGGGCACCATGAGTCAGATCTGTTTCTTTTGGAGACGATCATCGAAGAACTATTTTACAAAGTATAACTGCTAGCTGAGTGCTATAAATTAGTGAGGAAATCAGTTATTTATATGTTCTTAGGATCTTGCAGAGACAAAAAGTTAAAATTCAGAAAACTGACTTCTCACAGCCTTACACTGTGATGCGTAACACTCCTGTCCGCACGAGAAGTTGTCAGGGACGGAAGTCAGATAACACACTTCCAACAAAAAGGCTTCTTCCACAACAAAATCCATTCCTGATATTTTTATAATTTGACATTTCAGACAATTATGATAATGTGTTGTAACAACTGATAAGTACTTCCCAGGCTTTAAAAAATCACAACTTAGTTGCAGATATTATTCACCTCTTAATAGCCACTGTATTTATTTTAAGGTTCTTTTTCTTGGTTACCAGTGTTAATCAACACCTAGAAGTGAATCCAAACAGCATATGAATAATTCAATAGAAAAATTAGGAAACAGTTCTGGGCTTGTTTATAGCTTATCAAAGGACAATATGGTCCCCTGACAGCACTAACTTGATGGCCCAAGAGACCCCTTTGGTCTTGTGTTATTTTAAATAGTATTATAAAGATCTGTTCTGTCATTTAATATTCTTTAACAGCACAGGGAATGGATATCAGAACAGCACTGTACTAAAACACACCATGAGTTTAGGTAAGCAAAGGGATGGACCTTTGTGCATAACAAAGATCTCAGAAGAGATATGGATTATTTCAGCTTTTGTCTTTGGTTACATAAAAATTGCTGAACATTGTTCATAGTGAGTTTTCTTCTCTATTTTGTATCAATTTAAATGAAAAAGCCCTGTTCTGTCCCCAGCTGGTAACACACTAGCATCTCTGAAGAAATCACTCCAGATTGTCACAGAACCAAAACATTTGACCTAATATATTTGGGAATTATTAGGACACCTATGGTAAGAGCACATCTCAAATGTAGTCTCAAAACAGCAATCCCTCTTAACCTTTTGGGGGTTTTTGTGGGTTTTGGCCTTCTGTGGACTCTGATTTTTCTGAAGTCTGAAGTGCTAATTTTTCTATGGACTTGCATTTCCCAGTGTAGACACTGTGTGACATGACCAGCTATGCACTCTATCTACCAATTCAGTCCAGTCCAGTGCTACTTTCATTCCCTATAATATAGGGAGACAATGAGCTTATTCACAATTCATTCCAGAAGAGCAAAATAGACATGTAAATTATCTAAACCATAAATGGATAGTAACTTGACACAGTTCAACATGGAATTACTGGGAGTTTTGCTACATCCAACTACTAAATCTTTTACTCTACACGCCAGCAGATAGCTAGCAGGCAAAACAGCATGGCCTTTTAGGGAATATACAGCTCTGCAGGACAACATAACACAAAATGTGAATAATGCTGGAGCATTTCATTTGTGTCTGTACCATCCCAAAACATGCAATACAAATTTAAATACACCATCTTCCGTGTTCAAAACTTTGTCAAAAGTTCCCCGGAGTAGGATGTGAATTCTGCCTCAGGCACACTGACAGGACTTTCTTTGCTCTTTGACACGTCTAAAGCTATTAAGGAAAAATGTTGCTGACAGTTTAAAATTAAAGGAAAGATAACATCAATTTCACAATTTTTTTTTCTCACATAGATTGTAAACAAAAGTATTTTAAGCTTAATCACTCTCAAGTGGAACTGCAAGTGAAAGATGATTGCAACTCACAGTTTAGTTCCCCAAGATTAATAGAGAAGTTAATTTAACTTTGAAATAGTTACTTTAAAATGCAGTACATTAATGTCTTGAAAGATTAATTACACAATACCCCTTAAAACTTTCATTTTGTTAAGCACTACTTGTTCCTAATTATTCTTACAGACAACTTTGAAAACACCCTCATGCTCATCAAGAGAGACGAAAAAAAATAAGACACTGCCTTTTAATTTAAACAGTATCAGCCTTATCAGATCCATCCAAGTCCCTTGGCTTTCCTTTCAAAAGGAACTTTTCCCAGTTGCAGGCAACAAATCTCCTGGCTGTTTCCAACCCGGTAGCACCACAACACGAAGTCTTTAGGAACTCCTAATTTCTACCTTTACTTCACGGCGCGGTGTGAGAACCCCCTGCCCTTTTCCACTCGTACTGATTCCCTCGGGTGCATCCACAGGTCCTCGCTCCTTTCTGTGACGGCACCGGCGGAACGCCTAACCCCAAACCTCAGTACATCGCCTTATATTCGGCGAGAGACAGTCGGTAAAGGAGAAATATTCCGGGGAAGGCGCCCGGAGGCCAGGGCACTGTCCCACCCGGGGCCGGTGGAGTTGGGCAGGAGGGGGAGCCCCCGACCCGGCCGCGGCGCCGCCGCCCGCCCCTCGCCCCCCGAGGGTGGCGGAGCCCCGCGCTGGCCCCGCTCCGTGCGCTGCGGAGAGTCGCGGTGCGGCTGGGAATGCTTTCTAAAGTCCGCCCTGCCCTCCCTCTCCCTTTCCCTACTTTTTCCCTACTTGTGCTGGCACCTCACCTGGAAGGCTGCCTGTGGTGCCAGGGCTCCTCGACGTGAGCGGCCGCTGCCCCGAGCCGAGAGGCCGGGGCCGGGCGGATGCGGGGGCACCGCCGCTCAGGGCAGGCGGCCAGCGGGGCCAAGTGTTTCGCTACTTGTCCGCAAGCACGGGGAAATTCACCAGAGCGGTCCTAAGGACGGGGTTAGGGTGCCCTGCGAAAGGCACCGGCCGCCCGGGAGCCGGCAGGGCAGCCGCCGACGGACACGGAGCCCGGACAAGGCAGAGCTCTGCCAGATCTGCCCTCTGAGATCCCGGCCTGAAACTTCCCCGTTTCCCCATTCCTTCAGCCCTACCTACCTGCACGGCTCAGCCCTGACATTACTCACCACCTTCTGTGGGTGGTGGGGAAGCCCTGCTGATCCGCCCGGCGTTCCTCGCCCCGCGATGGAGCCCGCGGGGTTATCCGCGCTCCCCCAGCGCCCCGGGCGGCAGCCGCAGCCCTCGCCCCGGAGCCCGGAGAAGAGACTTACATGGTGACATTACGGGGTGGCTCTCCTCCGGATCTCAGCAACCATCCTCCCGCGCTGCCGCTCGCTCTGTCTCTGCCCCGCTCCCTCGCCGGCTTCTCGCAAAGGTCATCGCTCCTTGCCCACCTCTCTTCCACGCCCGCGCCGATCCGCTCCTCCTCCGCCGCGATGCTTCTCCCCCCCCGCGCCGCGGCGGGACCTGCCTCTCTCTTTGCACAAG